>JABFPB010000054.1:47408-64822 GCA_022817645.1 Ceratoteleas bidentatus
TACCCCCAGATACGCTCGATCGCGACCCCAAACGTTTTTTACCCGGGGGCGCGGCCTGCGGCTAAAAAACAACACTGGCGCCTTTCTTTGCCCCCCCCCCCCCCCCCCCCCATCCGGCGAAACTTTTCGCATCATTTGTTGTTTCGTAGGTCTTGCATTAGCGAACTTCGATTTGTCTCGAGTTTCTTTCGGGAACGTTCGTAATCGGGATTTTGGGAAGCGACAAGTTGCGTTCGCAATCGCGAGCACTGGTTTTTTTTAGAGCGAAGCGGTAATTTAGCGACTTGTTTTCGACTGGAATTGGGGGTCGACAGTTTAGTGGGCAAAATGTCCGGCTTTTTCGGTATTTTTGGGAAAAGTTGAGCTATTGAATGGGAGGGTGTGACCCATTTCGAGGGGAGAATAGTAGAAAATTTAGTGCAGAAAATATATTGTTTCAGTTTTAATCAAAGTTTATTCTACTCGAGATTCAATGAAAACTGAATAAAAATGTAGTCCTAATAGAATGACTTAAAATTGAACAATTATCGAACCATCGATTTTCAACTCGAAATCAATATTGACTTAAATCAATATTATGTGATATTAAATGATATCGACTGAATATTGGATAAACATGAATAAATTCACTATTCCAAATCAAATATGAATCAGTAATCATTAAATGTTGAGTTATATTGAATTGATAACAATTCATTACTGAGTCGATAACTATTTCCTATGTATTGAGTCAATACTGAGTTAATAACAATTCAATATTAAGTCACTATAAATTCAATATTAATTTAGCATTGAATGAAGACAATAGCAATTGACTGTTGACTAAATGTTACTTAATGTTAAGCCAACAACAATTCAATATTAAATCAATACCATTTTAATGTTGATTCAATCTTGACTCAATAACAATTCCATATTGACTCAACACTAAATCAACTGCATTTCAATCAAATCAATCCAATATTAATCCCAATGCAACCTCAAATGAAGGCTGACTTATTAAGAATCTGACTCAGTCAAATTATGACAGATCGATAAATTCACAAAACAAAATCAATATTGACTCAATACAGATCGAATGTCCTGCTTTTTCGGTATTTTTGGGAAACGTTGAGATTATCGGTTCGAAGGGTGTGACCTATTTCGTGGGGAGATTAGTAGTAAATATAGTGTAGACTTTAACTTCCGAATCTATTGCAACATTAAAACGCGTTCAGTTATTTAAAGCTGCAATTTAACCTTTTGTATTTTTCGTCTGTTAAGACCGAAACGAGATCATGATTCGGGCTAATAAATGTTTCGATGTTTGTGCTGGTGATGTACAGTAACGAATCGGGGTGGAACTTTTTGAAAATTTTTTGAATGAATAGGGTTCATTCTTTCTGGGGAATTCGACGATCTATTTAATTGTCTGAAATGTTCGGAATATCCCGAAATAAAAACCTAAAACTCAAATTTAATACTTCAAATTTTGTTGAACACCCGAAAAAGAAAGATTCACTTTTTACAACTGACTTACTGTCTAGTTCCCTTAGAATTTTTCCCTAAAATAAGAATTAAAGGAAAGGTTTCCTAACTCTTCTATCGATTCATTTTTTCTTCTAACGGTTCATTTTTATTAGGAATTTGACACTCCATAATTTTCCCAAAAATCTCGAAATCTCGAAATAAAGGTGATTTCCCGTCTGCCTAGACACTTGTCGAATTTCGCTACACATACTATTTTCGGCTGAAATCGAGCGAAAGTCGTGCGTCATTTTTCGACAATTTGGTATGCAAAAGAGCAATGAATTGAAGCGCAAAGTTGTTCTGCCGGAATGAACGGGCTACTAAGTTCGACTCGTAAATTATCGACTTTAATTCAGCGCACTCGTTACATATAATTCAAGCAATTTATCAGTGGTTTAGCTTAAATAGCCAACGCCCCCTTTTTTCTCCAAAAATTATCAATAGAAACAAAAGCAACTTTTTTCATCTGAAAAAAATATTGTCAACTAACCAGAAATTAACTCATCTGAGTCAATTAAGTAAATTGACTTAATCGACTCGAAAAACTTTGTAAACCTAAAAAAACAAAAAATTTTCATCTGACCAAGAATTAACTTAATTGAGTCAATTAAGTTAATTGACTTAGTCGACTTGAAAAAATTTCGCCGTCGAAAAAACGAAATCCGACGTCAGTGCGGCAATTTTCATAAACATTCAAATTGCATTTTCGACACGCAAACGGTACGAAAAGTTAATTATGGTAACATTATGCATTGCACCGCGTCGTTCCGACTTTATTAAAGAATTTATTACGTAGGGACGGGATTTTCCATTTTTACGTCGCCGACGTAAAATAGCGTTCACCGTCGTAAAAGTTGTTTCTTACGCAACGTTTTTCGACGTGTTGCATTCGCGATGCAGCGTTCAATTACGCGTTCCGCGATAATTCAAATTGGAAGCGCATCTTTTGTCAACGAACGGAGAAACAAATCTGCTTAATTCGGGCCATTCACCGGGGCGAATTGCGTAACGGCGAATCGACGGAAAAATAACGCACAAAAGGCTCCACTTTTGCTGCGTTTCATTAAAAACCGATCGAATTGCAAAAGAAACTGTGTCCGACGTGGGTTTTTTTATTTTTTAATTACCGCTGTTTAATTGCACTTTGCTGGTCAATCTCATTTGGTTTTAATTAAAAATCCTCGCCGGAACGAAATGCGCGTTTCTTGTCATCAATATTAAAACTCGGCTTAATTGTTTACATTAACTCCAACAGAAACACTTCAATTTTAATTGAAATGCTGAACTCGATTATTCTTTAACGGTCAAGAAACATTTTTTGATGACTTTAATGCTGATTCGATGATGAATGAAAATGCATTATTTCAATACTGACTCAATGAAGTATTGGTTCAAAATTGAGTTAAATGGAATAAATAGCAAATTGATTTTACAAAATCAATATTGAGTCAATATTAAATTTACATTGAAATATTGGATAACTAACACATTGATTTACTATTGGGTACTTATTTAACGCATTATTATTTACTCAATGTCGATGCTAAGAGGGATTTTTTATTCAGTATTTGAATACAAATTTGACTCAATATTGACTCGAATGAAATTGGCAATTTTGACTGAGTAATGCAATTATCAATGTTGATTAAATACTGAAATGATCAATAATGACTCAATACTGAAATTAACAATATTGACTCAATAGGGAAGTTATTAACATTGTCTCAATTGGAAATATCAAGATTAAATCAATATTCAATTTATCATGTTTAATCAATATGAACATTATTTATTCTATGTTTCAGCATTTTGTGGATTAGTTTAGCAAAATCTTTCATTTTAACCTAGAATGGAACCAGAATGAATACTGAAATCATGAATTCAATATTGATACCACAACAGTTAATTTATTCTGAATATTTACCAAAATAAACCGAAAATTGAATCAGTGTAATCAATACTGAGTCAATGTTCAATTAAAATCGAAATTCTTCAACTCAAATCATCTATTTAATTTCATACAACATTGCGTGAAAAATATTTTGACTCGGCATTTGATCAATATTAGATGAATAATACATTAATGCAATATTGACTCAAAACTCAAATTCTTAACCGACATCGACACAATATTAACTTTATTTTTGGGAATATGTTTATCCATAATGACTGAATGAACAAATTGTAACAAATGAACGCTGAAACGATACACATCGCGGTTCATAATTTGAGTGCGCGAAAAAAGTCGTCACTCATCTTTCCGGTTATCGCCCCTTCGTCCAATGTATGCACCGTTGCCGCGCTTAAAATTGTCCGTCCATTGTTACAAGACGGGAATTCAACTTTTATGCTATTTTCCGGCTGGATGCACATTTTCTCACTCCGCGGGGAAATGTAACGGTTCGCACTTTTTCTACGACGAAATTTCTCGGCTCGTTTCGACGGAGGATTAAGCCGATTTTCAAATTTCGAGGGGGAATTTCGAGGGTTTCTTTCAAATGTCTTCTGTATTGAATTTGTTTATAATAATAGTTAATATTGTTGAATTTTTTCACAATTTTGCTAAACTAATCCACAAAATGCTGAAACATCGACGCTGTTCATATTGATTCAATATGATTGAGTCAATATTGAGTCAGTGTTGATAATTTCCGTATTGAGTCAATATTGATAATTGTATTATTGAATCAAAATTCACAATTATTGAGTCAATATTGAATAAAACATCCCTACTCAGCATCGATATTGAGTCGATATTGATAAGTTGAACTTTGAATTGGTATCGAAAACTTCGAGTTAGCCAATACCAGTAACTTTTTAAAATAGTTGATATTTATAACCTCGCTACTGAGTCAATACAGATAACTTCGCTTTTAAGTCAATGCTGATAATTTCAGTATTGAGTCACTCAATACTGAAATTATCATCATTGACTTATTGATTCAATGTTGACTCAATTTGAATGAATATTGAATCAGTAAGTCGATATTAAGTTGATTCACTAGTGTCTCAAATTGAGTCAATATTGAATCAATAGGTCAATATTAATTCAATACTGATCTACTTCTGTTTCACTGCGATTAGTTCGATAATTCTTTCCTATTCGTTATCGATTTGACTCATTACTGTATACTCGACGAACGACATCCCGCAGTCCGATTCTTCCAAAGCGAATAATTCGATGAACGCAGCAACGAAGCTGAGGGAAAATACTTTGTAAAACGGCGAATTTTGTAACGATAACTTCGATTATTAAATTTGCTCGGCACAAAGCGGCGAACCCCGAGGCCGGTGGCACTCTTTCCGCTGTACCGAGTGCAGGACAGCGCGACTAATGGAATCCGATGAATTGTCGAAATAAAAGGGTCGGACTTGCACGAATCCTAATTAACATTCGCCGATTTTTTTCCGCTCTCACTCTCTCGCCGCGTTCAAATTTAATTTCACCCCGCCGCTCTATTCGCGTCCGGCTCTTTCAAAGACGGGATTAAAAGTCTTAACTTTTTGCGCGGACCCGCAGTTTTAATTCGGAAACTTTATTTAAATCCGGTCCCGGAAACGTTTCGTCCATAAAAATGTGCCGATCCGCCTGGCTGCCCAAATATTTTGAACGGAATTCCAGTTTTTTCGTTAAAAAATCAGGAGGAAATCAGGAGGAAACTCCATATTGTCTCAAATTAAGTCAATAATAATATAATATTGTTTCAGTATTGAATCAATTTTGATTCAAATCGAATTTCAATAAAAATTAAATTAAGATTAAGTCATAATAGACTGACTTTATATTGAACAATTATTGAACAATCCTCAATTCGAAATCAATATTGACTCGATAACAATTTAATATACATTCAACGTTTAATCGGTAATCATTCAATAAACATACATGTTAAAACGATAATATGTGTTACTGACAGACGTTGAATCGATACATTATTGACTCAATATTGAATTAACTAGAATACATTCTTAATTCGAAATCAATAGTGAGTACACTTTAACTCAAGAACTATTCAAAATTGACTTAATAGTGAATCAGTATCAATTGTCTATTGACTAAATGTTGGTAAATATTCATAATTGACTTAACAATGAGTTCATAATTCTTAATTGACTTAATATTTAATTAACGGCAAATCAATGTTGTTTCAATCTCGAATCAATGCCTCAATAACAATTCAATATTGACTCAATAACATTTAAATATCATATCAATTCTAATTCAACCTCAAATCAAGACTGACTCATTAAAGCATTGACTCAAGTCAATGACTCAAATAAATGACTCAAATTGATTTGAGTTAAACACTGACTCAAATCAATGAACTTTACTCTCAACCCATTAATTAAAAAAGTCTCAATAATAAAAATTATCTCCTCGCAACCCGAAATCAATATTGCCTCAAAACAGATAAAAATCGTCATAGTAACCCAAACGAAAATTAACAGCCCTGGACATTTTTCAGCAGAAATGTCTGCCACTCGGACCACTTTGTCCGAGGCAACTGCAAATGCACTCTTGGCAACCGCAGGCGTGAAAAAAGTGGTCGCGATGCGCGCGTAAGCGTAAACGACCCGCGACGGTACGCGGCGCCACTAATCCGACGCACCCCGCGGGTCCGTGGCCTGTGTGACTTTTCGCCGAGAAGAATGCGCGATCGATCGCGCGGGACCGCCGTATCCATTCTTCGTTTTGCGCCCGAAACTAGGCCACTTGGACGCGTGGCCAGCCGGACGCTTTTTTCCCGCGAATCGAGAAGACGGTAGTCAGCGAATAAGACTGGGACTGGAGTGCAAGACAAACTCGGGAAATAAGTAAATTTGTTGGTTTACTTCGAAATGGGAATTCAAGTCGGAAGCGAGAAGTTGGGGCCTACTTTGTTGTCAAATGTCATTTAAATGTCATTGTTAGGCAGTGAAATTTACTGATCGATTGACTGTTGGAGTTTCAAATTTGTTAAAACTTGAAACTCGTTACAAAACATTACGAACAATGTTTAAATATGAACAAGATTTAAATTTGTAATATAGGTCCTTCGAGCCGGATTAAACATTTTAATGGTGGAGCTTTCGATTGGGATATTTGTTTTGAGCCTTAGGAATGTTACGTAATTATTTTAAGCTCATTTGGCATAACAAATTGTTTTTTTTTTCAAATGTTTTATTCAATTTTGATAGAGGGTCCCCTTCCTCTAATTTGTTGAAAAATATTGTTGGCTTGATAGGGAAAACCCTGCATCTAACCTGTACAAATTGCCTTTCCTTCCAAGTTTCCGAATCTTTTCCCTCCTGTTCCACCCTCCCTAACCTCGAATTCCTGAAGATCCTCCTACCCCCCTCCCACTCCTTCTTGCTGCGCCTCGTAACTCAGCTCGCCAACATCGCCCTGCGATAAGCGCAGCTGCTTTACTAGATGAAGATCGAACGCTTACGTACTTTATGGCTTCCAACGAGTGGAGGGGAGGACAGGGAGGGGGTGACCGGTAATTAAAATTCACCAGTGTTATCACAAAGCCCAAGGAACGCCGAGTGCCGAGCCGAAGGAGCGAGCGAGAGAATCGTAACGGACTATCATGCGGAAATTTCTGGCCTTCCGCGAAGTGCAAAATCTCTCGTGACTTTACCCTCGTAACTTTTCATGCTTTATGGGACTTCCGTTTGACCGGACTCGGTGTGCGGGCGGGAAAAAACGGGAACATCAAAGGGGGCGTGATGGGGCCGCGAGAACCATGAAACGCGTTGTCTCAACACCTAATTAATCACGCGGAAATCGATTTTACACGCTCGACGGCAAAAACACTTCGGCGCGGCTGCATTCCGCCAACTAAGCTCGATGAGAAATTGCGGGGTTGGGGAGCGTCGAAACAAAAGAAATAGTGATGTAAACAACATTGTTACGGGGTTTTGGTGACGTTAACAAACAAGAAATGTCATTTTGGGTAAATAAAACGAGTCAAAACAAACAAAAAGTCAAATTGGGGAAATAAACAGACAAAGGTCATTTAAGATGTAAACGAAAAACATCAATGCCCTTCAAAAAATTAACATTATTGAACGAGGACATTGTGTAAATACAAACAATTATGTAAATACAAAAATAGGGATCATTAAAGGTCAAAACAAAGAGAATAGTGCAATCCAAACGACAAAAAGTCACATTAAGCAATATTAAGCGTAAGTAAATAAACGATATAGGTCATTCAAAATGTCAACAATAATAAAAATCAACTTCCCATTTCGAAAACAAACCCTCAGATCCGTGGTAATTCACTAACTTTGACGTACGATCTCACTTTTTTCATTCAAAAACCTGCAATCCCTCTCCATCATCCGATTAAACAGTCTAACCAAGATGTAGCGGAAACTCCGCTAAGATGCGCTTATCGCGCCATCTAACCTTATCACATTAATAAGGTCACGACGTCTGCCGACTCAGCCAAGATTCGCGGGAAACACAAGTTTCCTATCAGCAGTATCAATACAAAGAGGGCGCTAATTTTGCACACCGACTGACTGTGCGGAAAGTTGGGGGATGAAAGTGGGGTGGGGGGGAGAGGGGTAATCGTCAAACGTAGATCGACCCAATTAGAAATCGAGCGCACTTGATGAGATATGAGCCTAAAAGTTGATCCGCTCGAGTTTGATTAGTTTCGACGCGACGTCCGAAATTCGAATTTCGGACCGTTTTGGTCAAGGACAAGCTGCTGTATGTTGTAACGCTCGATGGCAGCACGTTCGAATTAATTCCGACAGTGCGGAAAGTGTCAGAAACTTGTGTCGCGAACTTCCGAGCAACTTACGTCAGCTGGGGTCAAATGGACCCTAGTTTTGGACAGTCAGTTGTCGACATGTTTTTGCCGGCAGTGCGCTTTCGAGTAAAAAGTGCTCCGCAGGGGAAATTCGAGGCGAAACTTGGCGCGGTCCAACATTTCGTACGGACAAATGTCCATGGTTTCAGGATATATGAATAATAATTAAAGCAAGATTAGTTTTTAGAGTGTTTTGATTATATTTTGGTGATATTTTACCAAAAAATAAATAAAATATTTAATAAAATAGATGTTCAAAAACCGGTTTGGATTTACATCGGCGAATAGATACTCCGTTAGTCTGACAACCTTCTTTCTGCTTATGTCTGCTTAATTTTGGCTTTGACAACTAACGTATGTCTTGATTGATATATATTCGAACGTATGTGTTTCAAGATATATGGACATATATAAACATATTCGAACACATGGGTCATATGTTTTAGGTTACGATACCGACTGTAGGTAACGCTTTCCTTGAGGTTTTTGAGGTTAGAAGATGACTGCAGAGTAGAGGCGTTCTCGATTTCTTCGGTGTTTGACACTTTTAACATGTTACGAATGTGAATTGGAGTCGAGGAACGCGAAATCTGTTTGGACTGGCTCCCTGTAGATGGCATTAGAGGGAATAACAGGGATGGCACGAGGTTAATCCGCGTTGCAGATTCGCAGATGAATTTTAATCTCGTGCCACACGTCTGCCGGGTTTTTCGTTTAATTAAGTCGCCCGACACGAGAATGCCACTCACTCGCAGGTTCGGTTACAAAGGGAAGTCGCTATATCGCTCTCAGTTCGTCGGATCGCCGGTGAAAATGAACCGAGATAAGGGAATTCGGTTCGATTGAACTGGAATTCCAATTATCCCGCGCTTTTCGCGTTTATGGCGGAGCTAAAATCGACTACGTGTGTCTTAGAACAAACATTGCTTGAATTTCGAAGTTGAATAATTGGTTCCGGCTGCGTTTGAACGTATCCATTTGGGCGGAAGCGTTACCATGTAATAGATGGATAATTTGGAAGATCTAGGTTAGGTTAACGCAACATGCAATGCGAATTAAATATTGAAGGTTATGTTTGATGGAATTTGTTGCTTCTTTGTTCGAACGAAAAAAATCAGGTTCTAAATAAAAAATATAGGTTATGTTCTGTTAAACTTGTTATTACCATAACCTACAAATTCTAGTTTATAGGTTAATACCATTTCGAATTCACCCCAAAAATATAGGTTATGTTCTCCGCAACTCCCCGTTACTTCAATAACCACAGTAACATAGGTTATGTTCCGCCCGACATGCAGTTAACTTCAAGTGCCCAGTGAATCCATATTTTTTCCGTCGCAAAACCAATTCGCTGAACAGACAAGGACTGACGATAACGAGCGTAACTGAAAATTCGACGGCACAATGAGGTAGGCGGACAAAAGGTCGCGAGCATCTGCGACGCTTTTCGCGTTCAACTCCAGTCATTGGTCTTTGTTGTGACGGACGTCAGGTGGTAGCGGTTCAGTGTCGTCGAGCCCGATAATTTAATACTAAAACAAACTTGTTCGTGGAACAACATGAAAGTGTAAATATGAATCTTCATTTTGGACGTGGTGACGTAATTTTTAGTCCGCCATTTTGCTTTTGGGAAACTTGCCATTGGAGTAAAATTTATCTTCGTTAAAAGTGTCCTGGGTGAGTTTGTGTTTACTTTCTTTGTAGTGAAATGCATGGGTCACAGCAAAACAAAGGAGAAAGGTCACCAGAATGTCAACAAATAAAGGAGGAGTTGCGAATTAAGTTAAAGATTATGAAGAAAGTTGTTTGGGTAGTAGAGGGTGGAGGTTTCTTTATTTTTCATTGTATTCTAGGAATGAATGAAAAAAAAAATGGTTGCTACTTTGGCTTACTCGTTGATTTTTGAGATGTTTACGTAGCGTTTTATCGGACCGACAATGTTACTGAAAGTATTTTACTTTCAGTCACATTGTCGGTCAGTTTTTTGATAATATATAAATGATTTAGAGGGAAATTTGTCTGCTATATGAAAGGACATGTTTTGATCCATTTGGTTGCAAAATTAAATTAAATCGTTTTAAATGTAAACAAAAAAACAAGTCTAAAGCCATCTTAGAGGTAAAAAACCTGTTCAAGATTGTTGAACACGTAAACGAATATGCTACATCATTCGTAATATAAACAAACATTTGAAATTGTATAATTTCAAATATGTCTGAGCTCATTCAATATATCAACAAACAACTGTAATATCGTTCAATTCAACATGTAAACAAATTGTTTGGAGTTTAATCTAACTGTAAATAAACATATCTAAGATCAGTTAGGAAATAAACAGTCACGTAAAGGAGTTTAAGTCTAAGTTTAAACTATTACATTTTGTAACAAATTTTTTAATACGTGAAGAAACACATTCCAGCTCGTTTAACATGTAAATAAACAAATTGAAGGTCATTTAACATGTAAAAAATTGTTGAAGATCACTTTGCATGTAAACAAACATGTTTAAGGTCATTTATCATATAAACAAACATGTTCAAGGTAATTTATGAACGAAACAAACATGTTCAAGGTCATTTATCATGTAAACAAACATGTTCAAGGTCATTTATCATATAAACAAACATGTTTGAGATCATTTCTTATGTAAACAAACATTTTCAAGGTAATTTATCATGTAAACGAACGTTTTGAAGGTCATTTAACACGTAAACAAACCTTTTGAAGGTTGTTTATCATGTAAATAAACGTTGTCAAGGTCGTTTAACACGTAAACAAACATGTTTAATGTCATGTAACATGTAAACAAACAATTTCAACTTCGTTTCACCCACAAACAAACATGTCCCGGCCTTTTTAAGTGTAATTGACCGTAACTCTCGTCTTTTTTGGCGTCCAATAAACGCGCTAATTACATTAACATGATCGAAACGCTGCGCAAATGCTCCGGGTGTAATAGGAATCGCGCGGGGTGAATTATACGTTTGCCCCGGGACAAATGCCATGCGGTTGTGTGCTCGATTTACGTGTCCGTGTGAACGAGATCAGTTTTGTTTTCGCCGACCCGGGATACGTTAGAAACTGGTCGGCTAGCGGAGCGTGCTGGAATATCACGCTTTGATGTCGAGCTCCGAACGCGCTTATATCCGACGTTAACGCAGCATAACTTTGGGATTCGGTTTCACGTGGATGACCACGGTGGCATAACGGGCAATATGCCGCGCATACGCGACTCGGGCCAATCGTATCCGTGCCACGCGACGCAATTAATTCGATTGGACTCGCACGAGACCGCTTAATAAGATCAATTTCGGTTAATTTGATCGTTACTGCGGGACAGCTTGTTGAATTTGAGATTGAGGCAGGGAGGGAATCGGGGATTTGGTAAAATTTGAGGGGGTTGAGGTTAGGGTTACCCGAATTTTCTGGGGGTTTGAGGGGAATTAGAGAGTTCCATTTTGGAGGAGGAATTTTATTGAGATAAGAAATTCCTCCTAAAATAAAAAAATTTAATGTAGAATGTCTGACCAGTAACTCTAAAAATTCTTATGTTATCTCAGATTGTACAATTTTCCGAATTCAATAAATTTCCTTCAAGGTTCCCAAAACATTTTTCTACGTTGAAAAAACGTAGGGCTCGTAAAAAATATTATACAATTAAGAAAAACATTTCCCCGGATGTCTCTTTCGCGTAACTGATTAATTGACACGAATTAATTAGAGATAATTAAATGAACCATTTTTTAGCCAGTGTCTTGGGCTTAGCAGTTTATGCACTTATCGCGAGCAAGAGTGTTATGTCTGGCGCGCTTAAAAAACTCCTCTGACGTTTATCAGATAAAATATCTCGGTCCTCCCTTCTGTTCGCATACTTAATGCAGCTCGCCGAACTCAACATTTTTTGGGACGTTAATTTGTCCCTTTTTGTTGGCGCGTCTCGTTAGCGATCGACATTTTTCGCAAAAATCATACGCGGATTATTTCCACTGGACAGTGCTGTTTGTCAAAAATGGTTGCGTTCAAAAGCCAAATAGAGGTGTATCGTTCGTTAATCAAACGAGTAAACTCCCGAAACGAAGGTTATCGAATTCGACGTTTTTAACAGGTAAAATTTTAACCTTTCGAGTTAAATGGGTTTTGGATTTATTTTGATTATTGGTGTTGTGGACAAAAATATATAAAACGTATTTAAATATATTTTAAAAATATTCTTTTTAATTAAATGAAATTTTTTTTTAATTTTAATTTAATTTTAAATGAAATTAAATAAAAAAATAAAATTAAATAAAAAATTAATGAATTTGTTATATTTAAAGTAAACAATTTAAATTAAATACAAAATTTAATTTCTCATTTAAGATATTTTTAGTAGATTTTCAATTAAAAAAATTCAAATTTCAGAACTTTCGCGTCAACTATGGCGAATTTCATGTCAAATTGAATACGATTTTTGTTTGAAATTGTCAATGGATATAAGTTTGGAAATTTGAATTTTCAAATTGGAGACCTTTCACGCCAAAATGAGATTGTAAGCGATAACACCAATTTCGATGAATTTGAATTTGTTAAATCTTGATATCGCTGATTTTTTACGAAAAACGTTGCAGGAAATTTTCCATGCACTTTAAATTCATATTCGGGATATATTTTATGTATGCTAACACAGATATCGCACGTAAACGACATTTATCCTTAAACGTCGTATCAAAATCTCGCGTGCACTTTTCACAGGACATCAATCAGAAGTGACGTTCTGCATTCCGAAATTGCATTTGTTTGTATCCTCCGCATCTTCTTCGTCAGAGATTTCCCAAGAGTTTTCGTCGAAAATCGCGCGAAATTCAAATTAGACAGTTTTGAAGTGCATTTTGTAAACTCGGCGATAAAATGGCGTTGACTATAAATAAATTTAAATTAAAAAAATTATCATCTGCTGAAGTCAAGTTGAAAAACTTTCATTTAGAAAATTGAAATGAATAAACAAAAATTTATTTACCAAATTTAAATAAACTTGGTAACGGGAAATTTAAATTAACAAAAATTACCCGCGAAATTTGAAGTAAAAAATGCTGAGCCGCCAAATTTGAATTAAAAAATTTTGAGTACGAAAGTGAAGTAAAATTGCTTTCTCACGAAATTAAAAGAAAATGTTTTCTCGCGAAATTCAAACACAAAAAAATATTTTCTCATGAAATAAAAAAATGTTTCCCCGGGAAATTCAAAAGACAAAATTGTTTGTCCGGGAAATTCAATTTGAAAAAAGGTAGATCAGCGAAATTCGAATTGTAAAATACGTCCAACTTGTTTCGAACACGTTTCTGGCGCCCGGAGAATAAGTAGGACTTTCGGAAATCCGATATCGTTATTTATCCGTAACGTCGCGCATACTTATCCGATCGCTGGCGAAAACGCACAAATCATGAATCGCGAACTCTCCTCCTCCCTTCTCCCCCTTCTCGTCGTAAATCCGCCCTCGTAATCTCCGTAATACATAATAAATCCGCGCGGAGAAAAGTCGCGCGACGGATGAAAAGGAAATTGGACAAGTTTATTATTGATCCCGCGAGTTTCGATTTGCGAACAAGAATTAAAAGTACGGGCGGACGAAACTGCGAACAAGATTAATGGCGTTTGCATAATCCGACTTCGACAAATGCTTCCAACTTTTTTCCCCAAAAATTCGCAGGAGGAAATGTCGTAATACAATTCAATAAAAAATGATAAATATTTATGCAACCCGTAACAACATTTTTCGGACCAGTTGTTTCGGGTTCAACATTTTTTATGCATTAAAAAAATTTTTTTTGGCAAATATTTGCCAAACAATTAAAAAAAACATTTTATATTATTTATGAAATATATGATTTTTAAATGAATATGTTATTTATAAAAGACATTTTAAAATTAAATAAATTATTTTCAAATATTAAATTTTTGTGCAAAGTTTTTTTTCACATTTTCCGTTTTAAAATAATATTTTGTTCACATTTTCAATTTTGAAATACAATTTTCAAATTTTCAACTTTTTACTAAAAATGTTTAATCCCTTATAATTCTTCGCGATTTATTCGTTCGTTTCAAATTTGTCGTAAACCACATTAACGCGCGTTCGGATTAGCGCCAATTAATTAGAATCGCGGTTCGTGATTGGCCTCAAAGGCCCGTAATCACACCCCATGAATCTTGGCGTTTCTTTGCGGCCGACGGGTAATTGGCTTACGCTTCATTAATCATCTTTCATCGTGCGCGAATAAAATTACGCGTCGGCCATCAAATCATGTGTAACACATCGACGAACGAAACTTGATATTAACCGGAATTAGAGACCGGCGATGGCCTGTGTTTAGTCAGACGTTCCGTTACCGGCAACGCCATCTATTAATTTCCGTCAATTCCAATCGGTTCACTCATTCTCACACGTCATTTTCCAACAAAAACAAAAAATATTTGCAAATCTTGAGCGAACGAATTTATCATTTTTTTTAAATTGTTAAATAAAAATTGTAAACATTTTTTTTACAATTTTTATTTAAAATCTCAATTATTCAATTTTTTTAATAATAACATTTTTTTATTATTGTGAACAATATGCAATTGTTGATCGAACAAATTTACCAATTTTTTAAAATTGTTAAAAATATTATATATTAAAAACTTTCATAAAAATTTTTAATTATTCTAAACAACGTACATTTGTTGATTGAGTACATTTTTTAAACAATTTTTTTAAATCTAAATTATTAATTTTTTTTAAATATTCAAACATTTTTAATTATTCTAAACAATGTGAAATTGTTGACCGAACTAATTTATCATTTTTTATATTATTATAATTGTTAACAAATTTGTATTTACTATTTAAATGTTTGGAATTTGTAAAATAATTGAAAATTGTAATTCAGTTCAAACCTCTACATTTTAAATGTAATTTAACAATGTAATTTGAGGATTTTTTTCGTAAAATACTATATAAACGAAACCTAATTTTCATACGTGTTTCGAAACTCATTTAAAGTTAAATCATCGCGAAGCCAAACAACATTCTGTTGGGCAAACCAATTTTCAGCGCAGTTCGTATAATTAACTGATGATATATGTTTTTCATTTCAAACGCCGTATAGGTTATGTCGACCTTAAAATGCAAATCCCCAAATCCGGTAGCTCCGTCCGATCGCAATAATGCATACCACTATGAATCGATTTCATTCAATAATTGTATTTGCGATTTTATTGCTCATTATTATGTACGATTCATTCCCCCCAAATGTTGATTCGCACGGAATTAATGTCCGGCGAAACGCGTGTAAGATTAATTAAACGACTCGAAATTAATAAACGTTCGCTTTACGTTTCACTTTACGTGCAATATAGTTAACGTAGGGACGTCGCGATGATGAAACGTCGAAACTATTTTCCCGAGATAAGTGCTGCGAAAGTTGTGCGTTTTATTCGCAATTTGGATCCATCGTGAAATTACCGAGGTCGGCGCTTTCGATATTGCAATAATTTTTCTTCGAATATTTCACAGGAAAGATGATATGAATCCTAGGATCCGCTGGGCAGATTTAGGTTACTGATTTGACAGCTTTTCCATTTTTTCCCCAGGACGTTGCAAAAGGTAATCCGGTGGACTGGAAAATAATTTTTTTTAATCTTTTGTATGAAATCTCGGTGAAAAACAGTTCAAGTCGTGATTTTTTTCAAATTTCCCGCCTTTTTGGATGAACAAATGGTGGATATTTACTCAAATTGATTTAACTCGTATTGACTCAATATTGACTTGACATAGTAAATTGAGATTTGGTCAATATTGATCATTGAATAGAGTATCCTTCGACGCAGTACTTCATTGAGTCAATACTGGCTCAAATTATAATCAGTCACAGATTATCTCAATTGTACTTTAATTATTTGATATTGAGTCATTAAGTCAATATATTCTACTGAATTAATTTGAATTTAATTGTATTCTGACTCAGTATTGAGTTAATCAATTCATGAATTCGATATTAAATTCGAATCAGGAATATATTGACCACGTACTGTTTCTTTAATTAATGAATTATTAATTCACTGACTCAATATTTATGATCTTAATGTACGAATTACTGATTTAATATCAACTCAACATCGAATACATTAATAATAACTATTAAGCCAGTATTGAGTTGATCTGTTTAAGATTCAATATTGCCTGTAGAATAATTGAATCATTCACTGCAGAATAGATGAATCGCCAACATACCGATACTGAATCAATGTCGAATCAACATTCTAATGCAATATTGACTCACTAACGATTCAATCAGATTCAACATGGTTGATTTTAATTTTTCAACATGCCAATTTCGTGATCGCGATCCCCATACACAGCGACAGTAGATAAAAAGTGAAAGTTATTTCGATGATAATTCGACACCGAAAAGCGCAATCGGGATCATAAATATGCCTAACGCCGCGGCACCGTGGTATGAGGAACTGACTACGAATCGGCGCGCACGAGTTGAAACGGTTCGCGCCTTTTTTAATCGCCGATGCCGCTATTAGTACGTTCAGTGGCGTCCCGGACTCTAATACGTCCAGGGATTGCAGCCTAACTTATAGGTTAGGCTGCGCACGCGCTCGTGACGCAACGATCGGCATGCGATCGTCACGGCTTGCGCGCGTTGGTCGTTAATAAAGATTTACCGTAACGCGAACTTTTCTCGTAACGGCGTTCATCTACTCGCAAAGATACCAGTCGAAGGTGATCGGTACAGTTCGTGAACCGAGGTTAGGTTACAATAGGTTGAGACAACTGGATTTTCTGGTGGTCTTTTGATTAAAATTTTGGAGGGATGTGGTATAAATGCTGTATTTACTCAATATTGATATGAATTCGCTGTTGACTCAAAATTGACTCAACAGCGTTTAGCCAATTTTGATTCACGTTGAGTTAATATTGACTCACTATTGAGTCAAAGCTGACTCAAAAGCGGTGAGTCAATTTTGATTGACTCAAAAGCGGTGAGTCAATTTTGATCGACTTAAAAGCGTTGAGTCAATTTTGATTGACTCAATGCTCAATCAAAACTCAATTCTACGTTGGCATAATAT
>JABFPB010000055.1:0-64601 GCA_022817645.1 Ceratoteleas bidentatus
AAAATATATGTTATAGATACATTTACGAGGAATTTTTGGGGAAAGTTTGAACAAAATCGACTCACTAGTTCAAGAGAAATAAATTCTACAAATTCTACTCTGTTCATTTTATTTCTCTTGAATTAGCGAGTCGATTGTCTTCAAAGTTTGCCAAAAAATTCCTTGCAAATGTATCTTTAGCATACATTTTTTCCAGCAAATTCTCATTAATTTAGTTCACACCCCAACCTCCTCAAGAATAAGGTTACATTTCAAAATATCGTTGCAAAAGGCGATATCTCAATTTATCGCTGCAAAAGGTGATATCTTAATTTATCGTTAAAAAAGTTATGTTTCAAATTATCCTTGTAAAATGTGTTAAGTGAAATATGCAACGAAAATGGTGCTGTTTCAAACTATCGTTGAGAAAGGTGATTTCTCAAATTATCGATGCAAATGGCCATATCTCTTATTACTTTCGAAAAAGGTTATAAAAGTGCTTGCTTGTAACCATATAGTATATGGTTACAAGCAAGCACTTTTGTTAAGGTGATGTTAGACAATATCTGATTTCTACGTTATCGGCATTCAGTGGATTTCTCACAATTTAATTAAATATCTGAAAAACTATGATAGATATGAAGAAACTAAAATTTTGATGAATATCGGTTATTTGGTTTCGTATTTAGGAAAGGTTTTGTCCAAAGGTTTTGGGGTTAGATATTTTTCATTCAAAACACATTCTCTGTTTACGACTTCAATATTTAACCAACATCGTTCAAATTGCACAGAAATATTCCTCATTTAACAAAGAATTGCAAGATTTCATGGTTTCCAAAACTATCATTTAATTTTTGAATTATTTTAATAAATCACTTTTGTTGCGAAATGGCCAATTCATAGTTGATCAGTCCATTGTCTTAGTAACTAACAACTGAAGATATACCACACCTTGATTCGTTCCACAGCGACTATGTTGGTTTCGACGTCAGAGGTCATGCGCACCAACCAATTAAGGGTTTGGGTTATCTGAAAATTAAAAGGACATATCCCTTACTTTAAGTTCCTATGTAATAAATAATGTAAATGAACTACAAAGAATGAAGATGAAATATAAAGTACTGATCTACTTAATGCAGGAAGCTGTATGTATTATTTCATATTCCAATAAATATGTTTTAAATTGTTGTGAGAATATTTCGCTTTTGTACCTGTAGCGCATAACTGACGGAGAGACCGACGATACCCTCACTCATTTGGTCCCTGCCAAGAACGGCAAAAAGTGCTGAGAAGAAGATGATACAGTTGCCGACCATCTCCAGTCTAATTGCTAACCATCTGAAAGAAAATAATAATGTTTTTAAAATTGTAAACTACGTTAAAAATATATATATATTGCCCTAAATTTAACAAAGTCTTGTAAATTGCAACGGAGTTAGTGTCTTTGTGTATAAAAAATGTACGAATAATAATTTTACATATTATAAATTTCATTTGTAAAATTTATGTGAACAAACTTGCAGAGATACTTTGATAATTTTTTTGCTAATTTTCTTTGTTCACACTAATTGTTTTCATAATGCAATGGATTACAATAAAATTTGTAAAGTTTACAACATTTTCCCATTTGCAAAGAACAACGCTGTTTTTCCTGAAAACAACAAATATCTTGCAATACTTTTATGGACCCAAAAGACACTAAAGTCGGTAAAGTCGGAATTTAAAAAATTGCCCCTTTCTTCTTTTTAATACTTTGAATTGAAGACGTCAGTGAGATCACTCAATTCCTTGTTTATAACGAAAATCTAATTTAATAATTCGTTATTTACATTCTGATTTGGACATACGTATCGAAAGTAAACAAACTCGAGAGTCTGTTTACTTTCAAAACCCGAAACAGAAATTCGACGAAAAATTCATATAAAAACCATATTCTTTTAATTTTAATGTAGTCAATTCGTGGAATCCTAACAAAACAATCCCACAAAGTGACACATATTTTACTTAATTTGAATCACATCTTGAATTTCGTTCAATGCAAAAAAGAACATAAATTATTCTCAGAAGGATTAGATCCGCCATTTTTTAGTAAGCTACTCCCCCATCTTATTTCCCACTCCGTCAACAGTTGGTAACCTTGCATTTTTGCAACTGCTTCATCTCCGCCATTAGCCAGTTTGAGTTTGAGCTGCAAGTTTCGATAACTGAAGAACAATGTCTCCCCCGATGCGCAACAAAAGAGGCCAATTCACTTCGCAAAAGGCCTTGGAAAAAAAGGAAATGCGGAAAAAGATCAAGCTTGAAGAGAAGGTTGAAAAGAAGATTGAAAGAAAAACTGAGTGTGTTGTAAAGGGTCGGAGATTCGTGGAGTTTCCGTTTTGGTTAAAAAACATGTGCTGCGATTGTGAAAAATCACTTTTTTCCGGTGAAATTGAACGGGAAGAAATGTTTGGTCTGGCATCGGTTTTATACATCCGATGTTCATCGTGCAAAATTGTAAAACGTGTCGAAACTTGCGAGAAATATACAAGAGGAAATAGAACAGGTTATGTTATCAATGCTCAACTTGCCAAAGGTGAGGATTTTATTGCACTTTTTTCTTTGTTTTTAATTGTATTTTTTGTGTTTTTTTTATTTTGTATTTGTATTTTTTAATTGTAAATATTTAATTGTATTAATTGTTTTTTAGTTTTTTAATTGTATTAATTATTTAATTATATATAAAAACTGAGTTGAATTAGCGAATTAATGTTTTTGTATTGATTGTTTTTAGCAATTGTTAAGACTGGCCTTACATTAAACCAAATAAACACCCTTTTGGATGCAATGGATATTCCTAAGGTAGCAGAAGAATTCCTGAATAAAGAAAATGATGCGGAGGAGGAAGAAGTTGACGTAGAGCGTATCGAGGAATAACTGATAGAAGATTTAATTAATGTTTAATTAATACATTGTATCGGTTAATATAATGTTTAAAAACTAGTTGTGTTCTGTGAAAAGATTCCAAAAGTGTCTTAGAAGTCTTACAAATGTGCTAAAAGACAACTGATGTATGATGAATATATGATACGTGACTATATTTATTTATATTCAAAAACTAGCTGTGTTCTGTATTAAGATTACAAATAAACATATTTTTTCATTGATATATAAATGAATATACCAATTTTTTGCCCTGCTTATTCGATTTTTCAAAACCAGGATTGGAAAAACTCGTGAAAAAATAATTTAGTAAAATTAATGAAAAATAATTTAATCTTCAATAAAAAGAAGTTACCCTAACAGACACGCCTCTAAAACACGTAGATTCGACGTGGAATCTACGTAGAATCTACGTCCAAATGTTCCTCCACGTAGAATCCACATGTATTCTATGTTCGATGTCTATATGGGTAGCAGTCATCTTTTTATCAACATTATAAATATGTCTAACTGTATCGAGCATTAATTTTCTCATTTTGCAACTTTTCTAATAATCCCAAATGTTTTTCTTCAATATATTGTAGGATTTACTTACCTATTGGCAATAATGCTCGGGTAGTAACACAGTTGGTTAAAATCTACTTTACTTTCCGATTCCTGAATGAATCTAGCTTCGACTCCATAAGCTCTTATAGTCTGAGCCCCTGTTGACAATACAACGACAACATTAATAATTCACCTGCCTCTCAACAATTTTAAATTGCACACCCCTCTTAAAAATGACAGAAACCGAAGTCCAATAACTCATCCGATTTAAGATGGCTGCGAAAATCAATATTCCATCCAATTTTATACGTTTCTATGAGTCATTTCTAAAAGGGAAGTTTTTAGACAAAAAGTTTAGACAAAATTTGTGTATTTATGTCTACGAATAAACCTACCCGTGACAGATTCACCAAAATGTGAATAGATGGGAGACCTGGACACGGACTCCAGTCGCTTCAACTGCCTCGAAGTCGCGACATAGAATCGCTGAATGAAATAGTAAATTAATCCTATTGGCAATATCACGGCAATGAATATCGGGGTACTGAAGCTGATAACAACGAGGGTCGCGATTACCTGAAAGCAATATCTTGTTAGCTTCCCTTCTGTGGTCATCACACTTGAACGAACTAAGAAAAGCAAACAGACAGAACTGAGAACAAAAACAAAATTGAAGAACGAAAACCAAGGGCACCAACAAAAAAGACCAAAATGAACAGACTAGAATAAAAATCCAAATAAACTGTGTGTCGTTTGGTGTGATCCGCAACACAAACACAGAAGTACCCCAATAGCATAGAATAATCGAGGAATATTCCCTGAATATTTTTCCTTAATTTCAAACGCTAAATTTCCAAATTTGGAGAATTTTTAAACTCGTTGATATGGAAATGATAAAGGAAATTTTATAATATAGTTATGTAACACTTTGAAAATTTTCCAAATTTGGAAATTTATCAGGAATATTAAATTCTGGGTACATTCTAGGAATATTCTCTGCTACAAGGGAAATAAAAAAAGGAGCGACAAGTGTCGGTGAAATCAAGCGTGTTTCCCGAGAAGGCGTCTGAAGCTTCTAAATCAGTGTCTTGTGTTGGTTTGTGCATGTGTTCTCTGTTGCTTTGCAATGTCGTTTGGAAAATGAATAGAACCACGCAGATGTAAGCTAAGAAACAACGTTATCCTTCGTCACCAAATTAAGGGGTCATAGTATGACCAGAAAACAAATTTGATAATATTTAACCATGGATAGCTCGGCAACTATAAAAGCTAGAGAATAGCTGTTTGGCCCAATTTGTCTATCCCTAAATAACTGCTTAATAAAAGTTACAAATATTAATTTAAGTAAAAATTATAAACAATTTCGTGTCGCTGCTTTTTTGAAGGAACCTCAAACGGTACCTAATTTGGGCGCAACTCCCAAATTATCGAGGTACATTTACTGACTGTTGGACCTTGCACTTGGGCCCATCAACGTGTATATCTGTTAGAATTAGTGCGCATTACAAACATACGAACACATGCCCCTAAAGAAGTCGTTGTTAACCCGTGACTACACGGACACAATTATACAAAGCACAGTTATACGAGTCAAGGAGTGTTCCACGTTCAACGTTAGGTCGCTGCGTGTTTGCGTTTCGTTTTTCGTCGAGAGCTTCGCGATTCTGTACACACGCAACTGAGGATAACGAGAACTGAACGGAAAACCTGTAAAAACCAACTAAAGACATGTTTGCCGAGATCCCTTAAAACGGAACACAATAAGATTCAAAACAATTATTCTGTAATACCGACTAGGAGAGTGAATGTCTAGACTGATTCAGCTGATTCTTTCAAGTGTCGCAAACAGACTTAATTAACCCGCAAGTGAATCGAAACTTATTTTTAGACCGCAGGAAAACGCGTTCAAGAATGGGGGAAGGCTGAATTGAGTTTGGATTTGAAATTCAAAGACTCCGAAGGCTGTTGAACTTCCATTCAGTCGGTATTACATGAATAAAAACATGCCCTACACTACGATGAAATTAGACGGGACGTTAGACCACTTTGACGCTGTTTTGAAATGCAGAAGAATTAGTATTATAAACAAGAGTTATAAACTTAACAACTGTCCCAGGACAAGAATCAATAAACAATTTGTTACATTCCTCCTTCTCTTCTTCTACTATCCAATGCAAAAGTTCTTCGTTAGTCCTTCTCTACCGACAAGTCTTCCTCAGCATCTTAAACCACTCAGCTGAATTCCTCTGCAGGTCAAAGGGTCATCAGTCTAATTCCCACGTTGAACAGGTACAAGCGCGTTTGGTACCATTACCTCAAACAGACTATTGACGCTATCGGAAATTTGTCCGGGGAGCGATGTATCCAGCACATCGACGTCTTTAGCAAATTTGGAAATAATACGACCAACGGGTGTCGTGTCAAAGAACACCAGTGGCGCGCGCAGCACTCCATGCAGCATCACTAGGTGCAGCTGACGAGCGGCCAGCCAGCAGCCCAGCTGCGGCGCCAAATCATACAAAAAGCTCGTCACCGCTACAACATCAGACACACAGTTTGCCGTCACTGGGACAGTCGTGCTGGACTTGCATTGGAACAGTAACCAAATATTACATTTTTCGACCGACATCTGGGCCTGCTATCGTGATTCAATGGTCCCTGACTGTCTCGAGAGGTTCAGTGGGGTCTACTGAAGATCTGTCGAGGATTCGGAGATGATCCAGGGGATGGATCTGCGACAGGGT
This sequence comes from Ceratoteleas bidentatus, assembly GCA_022817645.1. Classification (NCBI taxonomy): domain Eukaryota; kingdom Metazoa; phylum Arthropoda; class Insecta; order Hymenoptera; family Scelionidae; genus Ceratoteleas; species Ceratoteleas bidentatus. The sequence goes on from JABFPB010000055.1 coordinate 6,192, forward strand.
TAACTCTTCGGGAGGAATTGGAGGTTTAGATGAATGCTGGGGGGTCATGCTTGGGGTCTTTAGAATTCATAACAAGTAGGTCCTATTGGGAGGTCTATTAGACTCTGGGGCTCGTGCATATTTACATGGGGGATCTAGTCATTCAGAGGTTACAACTGAGCTGAGATAGCTGGATGGGAAGGTAGAGTTCCAGGGAACTGTGGCAGATTTACCAGTTGGATAGTTAGGAAGATCAAAGAAACTGGTTACTCCATCCATTCTGGAGTACTAGCTCTTTATTTGGTGATCCTAACTATCTTGGTGAATGTCCTAACCATTCAGATGGTAATTCTAACCATCCAGATGGTAATTCTGACCATCCAGATGGTCCCAGTACCTCAACCATCTAGTAATCTCAACATTTTATCTCAGGAATCCTTCTATGGTTCCTAACTCTTTGGGAAGGAAGACCAGCTGACCCCACTGAACGTTCCGAATGCCTAAACAGAACTAAACGTAATTCGGGAAATTCCTAAAACCGCGGCAGACGCAAGGAAGTGAAGTTTGCTGTGGCATGCTTATAGACATGGAGCGATGAACACGGATACAAGACTCGGGTAACAAATGAGTAACAAATGACGGTTGCTTGGCTCGTCTAGAAGAAGAAGAAGTGAGAAGATACGGGAGGCTGATGGCGGGAGGGCATTTCCAAGCACAAGCACTAACTAGGGCTAACAATGCACAAACGCAGATTTTGTATAATTGTGTCCTCGACTGATTGGGGTTCGCGCCGACAGGTGTCGCTTCTAACAGGTATCGTCGAATTGGTTCGTGCTGGCGCCAACTTGTTTACGCCGAAGGATCTTTTTACGGTGTGATTGGAGCTTACCCTGGCCAGACAAGGTAACCACTGTACTATGGACAAGGGAAGAATTGTGTCCGTGATATCTACGTCGGCACTGAACCGGCTCAGAATCCGACCGAGAGGCACTGTGTCGAAGAAGGACATGGGGCTGCGCAATATGTTGTGTAATGCCTTTCGAAGCATCGTGGCGGATGATCTCAGGGTAGCAATGTTTATTACCAGAGCGACACACAACACACTTAGGACTGCAACACAACACTAGTCGGCTCAACATTCACGAAGACTATTGCTATTGCTAGATTGCTCGAATTTTTTTTAATTGCTACGTGTCATTGCTTCCAAGAACCAGTTTTTTTGCGAAGGATAAAGTATCCTGATAGGAAAATGGATCGGGAAAAGGGGATGAAGAATAATGAGTGGATTTTGGATTTTTGGAGGAGAACACCAGATTGTACCGAATTGTCTATAACAAATTATCTATAACAAATTGTCTATAAGAAATTATCTATAACAAATTGTCTGTAACAAATTGTCTATAACAAATTATCTAAACGAAATTATTCATTACAAATTGTCTATAATAAATTGTCCATAAGAAATTATCTGAACGAAATTGTTCATAACAAATTGTCTATAACAAATTGTCTATAATAAATTGTCCATAAGAAATTGTCTATAACAAATTTTCTATAACAAATTGTTTATAACAAATTGCCTATTACAAATTGTCTGAACGAAATTGTTTATAACAAATAGTTTAAAGAAATTGACGAAGAACAATATATTTTGGATTTTTGGAGAACGAGTTTTGGGAGCGAGTTTTCAGGGAAAGAATTTTTTAAGGTGGAAGAAAATGGATCAGAAAAATAGTATGAAGACAATTGCGTAATATGAAATTAATACAAGAGAATTGTTAATTACACGAAACATGAAGCAAAGGACAAAACAATTTGCATGTGTGGCATTGACACGGAGTAATTATAGCAGAGATTAAATGGCAGCCCAGGATTTTATTCTGAACCGAGACTTTGAGGTCATTAGTGCGTTATGTAAATTTGCAGTTGAATCCAATTTTAGCTGAACTCTTATTCTAGTAATCGGAAAGTATTTAAAGGATTACCCTTGCGTTTTTACAGTAAACATAGTTTAGATAATTTTAATGTTTACCTACCTTTACACTTCCTGTGAATTATATATGCTTAAGTATACTAACAGTCAAGAGTTAAGCTTTAACTTTAATTATACTTGAGATTTAATTGTGATTTATCAAAACTATAATCCAGAGATTATTCTGGCATACGAATGTATGATATACTTCAATGAAGACTTCTCAATTAAAGTCAAGCAATCATTGGGGTCAACTAACAAATTATACACAACAGAGTAAAAATTCTTGAAACGTACAGTAATAGCAAAGATTGAAAATATTTGTTTTTATCGAATTTATACTTATTCGATAGTATTCGATAGTATGTACTTTTAAAGGATGCGAAACAATTTTTCAAAGAAGTCTCAAAATTGTCAGTTTTTTAAACAATTAAAATTTGAAACTTGAAATTCATTTTATGAGTTTTCATTTCATTTCATTTCGTTCATGTATATTCAAATGAATGTATTTTCAGATAGACAAATAGTTAAAACTATTTTTTAACTATGTTAAAATAATTAAAAAATTAAAATGTACTATGGAAAAAACGATATTCTGAATGAGATAAAAATTTGAAACTAAAATAAACAGAAAGGAAATTTAATTACCCTTTCGAATCCATTGGAATATTTTAGGAATTACTGACAGGCTAAAAGTTATTAATGTCATGATTTCAACAGTAGATCAATGCATTATTAGTAGCATGAAAGTTTCTTCAGCCTATTTCTTTTTTGAACAATCACATTCTCTTTCAAAAGTAATTTTTTCATTTATTTGAGCTTGCTTAAAAAATAATTTTTTATTTAAATAATAAATGTATTTTTTTCTTAAATTATTTTTTATAAATTAAATAAATAGAAAAAACAAATGCATTACATTTTTTATATTACGTTTCAGGAATTTTTACTCAACAACAGTTATTTTTCATAAATTTATAAATTATCCTGGGATGCTGCAGAGAAAATACGATGGTCTGATTGAATTATGTATTCGAAATAATGAAAACTAAATTGAATCTATGAACAATTAAACGTTTCATTGATTACAATTTTATGCAAGTCATTCTACTTTATCTGACTTTACTAAAAAAAATTTTCATTAATCTTTTTACCTTTAATTAATCTTTAATTCATCTTTTAATAAATCTTTACATTTCTCGATTTACTTTGAACTATTATTAAAAATATTTGTTATTTGCAATTAAAGTAGCTGTAATGAAAAATCCGTTAATCACAAATTCCCATCTGTTCCACATAGACATAAAAATAATTGCATTCAACTCCGCCAACCTCGTGAATAATGAGAAATAAGCAGTAACATGAACTCATTCATCACCCAACGATAAAATTATAATTTAGAATAACAAATTGAGGTCGCTACTACATTCTCTCTGGCATTCCCTTAATCAATAGAACCACAACGCCAATTACGCGACAATTCGCCATCTGGCTGAAACGCTGACTGACCGCATTTCACTACCCAAACACTCGTCACTGCATCTCAAATTCGTCCCGCGTAAACCAAATGTTTGTAAAGCAACACAAAACAAACAAAAGACACACAGCTTTGGTACTCCCACATAGCACATTCCCCACACACGTATGTTGTGTTAAACGAAAACAAATCAAAATAAAGGAACGTCAGAATTTCCATGTTCAAACCCAACATCGTCTGGTCAAACGAAAGAAGTGGCAAACAAACCCAAAAAGTGAAGCAAACGAAAAAGGAAAGCAAAAAAACCAGTGGCATTGGTAAACTGTTCGTTCAATAGCAATCATTGGCTGTTACGTTGCCTCAATGCATCCTTTTATGATTTGTGAATTGTCCAAAATTTAATGACTTGGGAGTGTGTTAATTCTCAACTGATTTTTGTTTCGTTCTCTGATAAAATGGTCAACTAAATAATGTCATACCCCAAAGAAACAAGTCATCCAAGCACGTAGATTAATGGGTAAAGTATTATCAACGACGTCTACGTCTTTGCCAAGTCGGTTAAGGATACGACCAGTCGGAGTGCTATCAAAAAATGACATCGGATTGCGAAGAACGCGTTTGATCATTATCTCAAAAAGTCCTCTGGAGGCAATGATTGTTCCTTTTGCCAAGAAAATTGCTAATAAAAATATACTCGTGCCTAAAATAAGGTGCATTATCAATAGTGTTGTCCTGGGTGGGTCCACATGGTTCATATATGGAAATAAATTAATTTTCGGGTTCCATGAGTCAATAGTATGCAAGTTTAAATAAAGAGAGAAAGAGAAAGAGAGAGAGAAAGAGAAAGAGAGTGAATGGAGTAATCAATTGCGAGGACGGTTTGTAATATGTGCGACGAAAACTGTATGCTGGTTTGAAACACATTTTAAAGAAACACCGATGTGCTCGCTATCCCATATCATTGCAGCCCTTCGCCTAAATCAGTTCAAGTGCTCAATGCAGCAAAGTGCAGCGACGTTCTGTTGTCAAAAACATATTAGTCGTAAATAATAAAGTAAATTAATTAACGGGTGAAGTAAAGTAAAACATTGATAGTAGTGACCAAAATTAATATTATTAAACGTGTACTGGGATGGAACTATCGGTTATCATCTATTATCACGACGTTATTTTGTTCGGGTTAGTGGTGACTAGATTACTTGTTAACGTTATCTACAGATGTTCACATGAATACGTGATTTTTTGTGTGGACAATAGTCACTGTCAACATAAAGAAATTGTTTGTCAAATTATTTATAACGTTGTTTAAATTAATGGATTATAACAAATTGTTTAGAGAAATGGTTTATAACAAATTGTTTAAAGAAATGGTTTATATCCTTCTGAATCGATAGTTCAATTTTCAAGAAATTTTATTCAAAAAATAAGAAACTTAGTTTAAAAAACAAATGGAAGTGGTTAAAATCTACTGAAACTAATTATAATAAATTGTAACCTGTTAGAATCAATTAATGCAAAATGTTTGCAGCGACCATTGTCCTATCTTTATCTGTAGTTCTTTAGTTGTAAAGATTTGATAACGCATAAAATCGAAAAGCTCGGAAAATGAACCGACGATTCATAACCGGTGGAATTTGCAAAAAGAGGCGCCGGTGTACTTTTATTTACCGATGCGAAACAAAACAACCAAGCTCGAAACGTCGGCGGTAATACGTTGTCGACTATGTCGACGTCCTTGCCAAACCGATTTAATATGCGCCCTGACGGGGTGGTTTCAAAGAATCCAATGGCCGTTCGCAGCACGCCGTACAACAAACTGGAGTGCAGCTGTTCGCTGCTGCGCAGACACCCGATATTCAACGACAACAACGCAAGCAGCACGAAACTCGCTGAAATTAATTCCACATTATGTCAACAGGTCGTCGGGTCGCCGATTCGTTGCCCAGTAACGGAAAACGTATTTTTTTTGCGATATTCAGGATTAGAGTAATATGTGGTGAAAATGGTCAAAATGGGGTGAAAATGACAATTTTACGACAATTTGTTTATAATAAATCGCGAAAATTGTTAAGAAATTATTTATAAAAAATTGCTCATAACATTTATTAACAAATTATGTAAAGAAATTGTTTCAAGAAATCGGTTATAACAAGTTATTAAAAGAAATTGGTTACAACTTTGTTTGAAGAAAATGTTTATACCAAATTGTGACGTTTATACCAAATTAACTTATTGAGATAATTAATTACGAACAATGTTTACAATGACTCTCAAAATTCAATGTGAAAATGACAAATCCTTGATTGGTGCGTATTTCGCATTTTAATTCCAATACGTTTCCCTATACTGGGTGGTCCCATTTCGGGGTATGACACTCAATTAGATTCTGGACTTGAAGGATGTGTACAATTGATTGGACTTAATTAGCGTTGCGGGAATCACATCGTACAGAATAGAAGGAAAGTGTCATACCCTGACCTGTAATCAGTTTAGATTGAAAATAACGAATTGGTATTCTTTTAAATTCGGTTGCTGGAACGTTTCGTTTTGAAGAGATTGACAAGAATTCAGATTTTAACTCTAAATGCTGAATGAAAATGTGCTGACAGAGGCACATTAGCTGTACTGAATTCTAATCGACTCGCAAATTTTGAATAGAAAAGAATGAAAAGGAACAAACAACTTCACAGGGTTTATTTAGGTCATCACTTGTTTCAGAACATTGCCTAAAATGTCCAAAAATGACTTGTTAAGGAAATTATCCGGCGAACGTCTTGGCGCTCGAATAAAACATTTTTTTATATTCCAATTCGGTTATATAGATCGTTCAGAGAAAAAGTCTACTGTTCCTATATTGCTATAAAGAAACTTTGTTAAAAGAATATGTTTCCGATATATTTCCAATATTTTATTTCCAAAATGTTAACAGAAAAATATATACAGTCTCGTGAAAAGTAGACTTTTTTGCAAATCTGAAGAGCAGACTTTATTTTGAACCATCGGTATGAAGCCTCTTTTTTTCTCTTTTGCACTAAAAATCGGCACCGTAGGCTTTGTTAGCAAATCATGGGATAAAGTCAAATTGGCATTGCCTCTGTGTCTCAAACTTGTACACACACAAACAAACTCTAGTCTATTGTCTATAGGCTCTAATCGGTAACGTCAAGCGGTTACGGATTAACTCGGACCAATCGGTAGATAATAAATGATGCATGCGGAAATACTGGACTGCAATGAGAGTTTCCATGATGACGGGCAATGAAAGAGAAAACAAAAATGCGACAATCGTTAGAGTCAAGTCGACATTAATCACGACTGCCAGCCCTATTAGTCGCACTGCGGTCAAAAGAATGATAAGAAAAATACAGCAAACCACACTGTCCTAGCACTTGACGTGACGATTAATGTGCGTGTTATCACCGAAACGATTGCAATCGCAATGATAACACGCGGTTTCGCGCGCGCGGTCTTACATGCAATGTCAGGGTTGATTTAAGACAGCGCGCGCGACGTTTTTTCAACGTTTCCTTTTTTCCTCATGCTCATTCCACGTTAATCTCGACGTTCGATTACACTGAGAAAAATTTCAGCCTTTTAAAGCATATTTTTTTTTCTCCAACCAAATAGAGCACGAACACATTTCATGCTATTTCAGCAAGCATTTTATGCTACAAATCTATGGAACATAACTAGAAGAGGACAGATGAATGCTTCGATAGCATGAAATCTTCGATAGCACAAATTACGTGAACTTCATGCAATTTTTGCATAGGTTAACGTCGTGCTTTTAGGGTTTGAAATTTTTCTTAGTGTGGGGGAACCTCAAATAATTGGGAGCCTTTTTGGGATATTTTAGGGAGAAAACTTTTTCTACGCTTTATTTTTTGCGGAATTAATTAATGCCCTCAAACTATTCCGAGTTTACATTTAAAATGAAACAAATATGAAGTAAGCCTGAATGAAATTGGAAGTAACTATGAAGTAAATATGAATTAGATTTTTCATAGTTTATGGAAGTTCAAATGAAGTCGACCTGAAATCATTCGGTATTAAGAGAATCGAATTGGAATTCAATATGAATTCACACCCATTTATGGAATTTAAAGACGTGGGAAATTTCGAATCATAAATGAATCCAATGTGAATCATATCTGAAACAAATAATGAATATAAATTAATTCAAAATGAATGAATGGAAAAAATATTCAAACTGTCGAAAAATACTAATTTTACTTGAGGTTCCCCCTTAATTCTTGTTACGATCCAAATCCAAGTCACTTGCTCGAGGGTGGAAGCTTTTGAAGTCAATTTGTCAGCGAATCAAGCGCGAATTCGACTTCTCGCGGACACTTACCTTGGCCAATCCCTAGAGCACCGTAGACCCCTAAATAGAGGTCTCGCTTATCGTAAACCACGGTGCCATTTATTACCGTTCCGTTGTCGTTCGACCAAACGCTCAGCCAGACGTTCGAGCCGATGCTGAACATTTGGAACATTGCGTTCATTATGATTGTCATCATCGAGAGGAACCAACCGACTGACTTCAGATAGTGCGAATACACTTGCCATTTCACCTGAAAAATATTTTTTTCATTTAGATTTAATTTAGATTACATTTTTTTTCGCTGTAAGATAAAAATTAAATAAAAACTTTTTTATTTTTTGTTTAATTTTTGGCAAATTATGGCAACTTACACTCCCCGTTTCCGTTTTCTCGATCTCAATGATTTTCCTACCAATGATCTCCACGCCTTCTTTGTCTTTAATACTATTGCTTCGTAAAAGGGAACCAGAATGTTGGCTATCTATCGAGTGTTGTCTGAAAATTGAAATATTGGTTTCAGTTTTAGATAGATGTGATTTCTCATTGATTTTTGTCCAATGAAATTACCTGTGCAGAGAACCATTCATAGATCTCCTATCAGATCCTGATTCACTGACACTAGTGGACATTCTCGATCGGGATCCTTTCACTGCTTGACCCAAATCACCAACAGACAATTCTAAGCGCTGCTTAATTTCATTTAGATCGTCCTGCGAATCGTCGTCATTCCTTACTGCTGGAAATTACATAATGTAGTGATAAATGGCATATTTTTTCACACTGAATTGTTTTACTCTGAATTGAAGAAATCGTTGAAAAAATTGTTCATAACAATTTGCTTAAAGAAATTGTTTATAACAATTTGTATAAAGAAATTGGTTATACCATCTCGTTTAAAGAAATTGTTTAAAGAAAATGATTATAACAAATTGTTTACAACAAATTATTTAAAGAAATTGTTTATAACAAATTGTTTATAACATATTGTTTAAAGAAACTGATGAAAAAGTGATGAATTCACTTCACCTTCTTGCAAATATAGCACGAGGAAATCCGCGAAAGCCCCCTTCTTGTCCATCAATTCTTTATACGTTCCCGTTTCCGATATCTCGCCATCCTTCATCACCACAATATAATCTACATCCGGCAGATACGTGATCCCATGCGTCACGAGGATCCGCGTTTTCCGTTTCATTAAACCATGAGGCCCAATGAGGTTTTCGAAGATATGTTTTCCCACATGCGAGTCCACCGCACTCAGAGGATCGTCCAACAAGTAGATGTCGGAGTTGCTGTAGACAGCTCGTGCCAGGGATACCCTCTGTTTTTGACCCCCGGATAAATTGATACCCTTTTCTCCAATTTCCGTTTGATCCCCCGCTGGTAACATTTTTAAGTCTGGCCCAAGGGCACAGGCTTCGATTACGTGGTTGTACAAGGCTTTATCCATACTTTTGCCGAAGAGAATATTTTCTTGGAGGGTTGCGTTTTGGATCCAAGCTTGCTGCGAGACGTATGCTATGGATCCCTGAAATTTCGATTGGTTTTGTTGTTTTTAGGGGATTTTGCAGGAAAAAGATAATTTGGGGAATTAAAAAATTTTTTATAACTTAGGGACAGTCTAGAGTAATTAAAAAAATGTCATGTAATTGGAGTGATTCAATTACATGAAGTACATTTTTTGTTATAGGCTGTATTTAAAAGAATGGCAAATGTGCAGTTTCAGCCGCAATTTTTCCGTTTTGGAATAAGTTCAGTAGGACACCTGCCTTTGTATTGACGCGGCCACTCAACTTCTCCATTTCGCCGAGCGCAGCTGATATGAGAGAACTTTTGCCGGATCCCACAGTGCCGACAATAGCGATTAACTGTCCTTGTTGCACTTTTAGATTGATATTACGTAAAGTGGGCTTTTCAATATTTTCGGAATCCCAGGCAAAACTGCCGTTTTCGATAATTAAGGGATGTGCTGCAAATGTACGATTGTTAGAAAACCAACACGTAATCTTTCAAATTCCTGAAAATCATTTTCATTTAGTAATACCTTCAGATGAATCATGCTGTACATTATGAGGGTCAAGTTCCTCCGAGTTCATGAATTTGTTGATACGTTTTATGGAAACTGAAGCCTGAAATGAATTTGTTTAAAGTAAAAAATTGAATATTTTACTAATTCAATTTTTTTAAGTTTGATTGTACCTGTACAACATTGCTAATCATCATCGGCAGCATAGACAATGGGAACCTCAAGATGTTGAATAAACTGAGAGAGACAAACGCAGTCGAGCTGTTCAACACGTGTGTCTCGTCGATCAGTACGTAGGTAGCAAAAGACACCAGGGAAACCTGAATGAAAACGTCGGGATGAATGAACCGTGCGATTCAAATTTAGCAAATTAGTCAGCGATTCAAAGGAATCCATCACAGTCTCGTTATCAGGGCATCAGCACCAAACTGGATTGCTACGTTTAATCTCTGAGCCGATTAAACTATCGTTGACATTGATCAACCATTACTTCTCGGTCAAATTAATTAGAAGGTTATTCAAAAGAGATCTTACTAACAAAGGAAAGTTAACAGATTTTTTTGTTTGTAAAAAGAACATTGGGAGTATTTGAACATATATAATATAGTGAAATTGTCCCAATCAATGGCTCATAGAAAGACCAGTCCCAATGCTATTTTAAATGGAAACTGGCCTTCCTTCACCAATATTTCGATGGCTTTTCTTCGTAAGAGCCATCAAAATATTCAAACTATTTCCCAAATATCCCCTCCTCTGATCCTTACCAAAAAAGACGCACAGGACAATCAATGGCTCCTATAAAGACCAGTCCCAATACTAATTTAAATGGAAACTAGCCTTTCTTCACCAATATTTCGATGGTTTTTCTTCGTAAATATTGGTAAGAGCCATCGAAATATCCAAACTATAAAAATCTGTTGAGTCAACCGATTTTTGGAGTAGAGTCAAACAGCTTTTCAGTGTTGATAGGTTCATGTTGGTTTTCGGGACATTTAAAAATTTTTTCCTCTACAAACTCGCCCATGTTTCGTTCCTCCCGACATCAACCTCTGAATTACAGCTCCTTTTGACAGTTTTTTCGAACGGAACTGACCATAACACGGTCCGAACACCGGAATAATGTTCGCTCAACAAAGTCATGTCAACAACGTTTTTGATGTTGAATTGAACGCAGCATTTTTCCCAGTGAAATATCTAAAATACCCCCCCTCTGATCCTCACCAAAAATGGCGCACAGGACCAGATGAAGCTCGTCCCCGCGTTCAGGTACGCCGCCTCCTTCAGCACCTGTATCTCCTTGTTCCTTATCCTCAGTATCTGCTGCTCGAACGACGGCTCCCAGGCGTACAGCTTCAGCACCTTGATGCCGCTGAGCACCTCGTTCATCAGCTTCACCCGCTCGTCCTTGTTCTTCATCTGGCGGATCTGCAGCGTCCGCACCTTGGCCGCCAGCCACGCGTTCAGCGGGATCATGATGACCATAACCGCGAGACCCGCGAGCACCGACGGTCCCAGGATTCCCCAGAGGAAGTACAGCGCCAGGGCGATCTGCAGTGGCGCGGACCAGATCATGTTCACGTAGGCCGTCACGTCCATGAAGCGCTGCGCGTCGACCGACATGAGGTTCACGATCTCGCCGACGGTCGACTCCTTCCGGGCGGCGGTCGACATCCGCAGGGCCTTCCGGTAGATGGCGGCGATGAGCGCGGTGCGCATGCGCAGACCCACGAGGAGCATGCGGTTGAAGTATTGGGAGAGGACGATGGTCTGGAGGACCGCGGTGACGAAGAGGAGGATGGCGTAGAAGTAGCCCTTCCACTTGGACTCGCCGCTCGAGATGAAGCCGATGAGCAACCTGGAAGTGGGGAAGGTCGGGTTTGGAAGCTTGAGTTGTTTGAAATTGAAAGTTGTTAGTCCCAATCGGATAAATTGGGCAATTTTTGCGCAGTATTTACAGCAATCAATTTACTATATATAATCTGATACAAATATTGAAGAAATGTATTTTATAAATATTTTTTTGGTAGGGGGTTTTTGTATTTATTTACTTATTTATTACTATATATTTTTATAGAGCTTTGCTTTTTAAGTATGGATTATATACTCTATATTAAATGGTGTGTGTTTTTGAAATGATTGCGCGTTGTTTGTTGGTTCCAATAAATATTCAATATCAGCATATACTGCAAATGGTACTTTTACTTTCTTATTACAATTTTTTAATTGCATAATATTTTCACCATCTTTCGGAACAATCATTTTGTATTGATTTTGTACATTTACAAAATCTTTTCAAAGTCTTAGGTAACTTTTTTCATACCTGAAATGTGATAAACATCTATCGCAAATCAGAGTACGTTCAGAATTTGAAGTATTCGCACTCGTTAATCTGGATACATTTTTTATCAGGTAATAACGGTATACATTATTAGGCACATCACTTTTTATCATAAGAAGATGAATAGAATTTTTATTGGAAATATGTTCACCCAAATAATATGGTCATGCTTATTTTTAATACCGCATACATTAATTGATAGATTGTTCATTTTTTCAAATTTAAGTACATCACTCAAACTAATAGGTAATTTAATATTGTTATATTTTAAAATATGGATAAATTGACGTTTTACATACATTATCTTTAGTAGGTTGTAATGTTGCTATGATATACCACAAAGAACAATATTCATCATTATTTTGTATATTTATAACAGCCCCTTGATGTGGTATACAAACTGATGATTTTATAAAAGTTTATATACCACCGGTTAGTGGGGAAAACTTGTTTATGTTAAAAGTTAAGTTAACTATTTCAGTTAAACTCCATCCCAATTCCTTTTCTTGAAATTCTTCAATTTTCGTTAATAATTTATTTGGAATATTATCTTTAAAACGTTTAAGTTAGTAGATCGCGATATTCTGAAAGATATCGCAAAAATGTTTCATTTCTTCAATAAATTCATCTTTATGTAATTTAAATTTACAATGTAATATATTATTTGTTTTTAAATTGTAATGAGTTTACAACAACTTCTTTTTTCTTACAATAAAACCTTTTTTCGCGTCAAGAAGAATTTCTTATCTATTTATGTATTTTGTAACAGGCTATGGCACATACATTTAACATTTTATATTATTTTTTTCTATTTAGCACGAGGTTATTCCACATCAGAGTAAATAATAGTAAATAAGAGAGAAATTAAATAAACTTTAAAAAACTAGCTAAAGTAACTAACTTGGTAATCTTTTGCCTGATAGAAATATTTAAAAAATATTCGTTTATTTTTTATTTTGTCAATTAAATACGATGTTTATCAAATGTTCTATTGATTCATTTATTTTTTGCTATAGATAGAAAATCCATGATATCTTCACACTTATAATTTTGTATCGTTTCCTAGGAGTTTACTAGTCGTTTTTATCAAATTCTCACTAATATCGTAGCAGACTGCGTGACTTTTTATCTAATCATGCAAACATTTTTATCTACTCATACAACATTTCTAGGAATTTTCATATGCCCCTTTTAAGGAAAGCGAAGAGCAATCGCAGTTGCACTTCGGTAATTATATTGTTCTTCGTGCAACAGGTTGCTTGTTATTCAACTTAATCCATCTTCAAACATACTCGATATTTCTAGCAAGTACAGAAAGTCTTTACAAGTCTCGGCACAATTTAAAGGTGGCGAAAGCGATTTATATATTAGGATTTAGCTGATCACCAATTTTTTCTATCATTTATTATCTACTGTTTCTTTAAAGATTTATAAGAGTGAAATTGAAACCCTGAGACAATTACTTCAAAATCTGCGGACTGATGAACGTCATCACATCATAGACGACTTTCAGCGCCGTTCCAAACAGAAAAGTCGGTCCGAAAGCTTTGCACAGTGGCCACATCACCGAGGTCTGCTTCCTCTTTCGCTCATTGTTGAAGTCCACCTGGCCGGACGACTTGCTGAACGTCGCCTTAGCACCTTGTGTACTGGAAAATTTCGCTTTACATTTACAATGCAATATAATCAGATTCTAAGCGCGTGCTTAGCTCGCTCGAAACGTTTAATGCGCTCTTACCTACAATCAATCCAAAATTGCCTTGTTAGCAAAAATCAAACGACACATTATATCATTACACTTATTATGCCTAGAGCGACGCCGCGTGTTAAGGTGATGTCTCAAGTCTGCTGCCACGGAGTTAGTCTGTTTTCTTAGTAAAAAAATATGAACAATCATTTCATCACAAAACGATCATAGTGAGATTCTGCACTTTTCGGAGAATATTTCTGGCTAACAAATCGTAATTTTTGGTCACACATTTCCAGAATTAATGACTTTTTTATTTGTAGCTAGGCAAACTTGCGGGAAATCATTAATTCTGGAAATGCGTGACTCAAAATTATTATTTTTTAGCCAGAGGTATTCTCCCAAATGTGTAGAATCTCGCTATCATCGATTTGTGATGAAATGATTATTCATACTTTTTTTATCAACAAAAACCGCTAACTCCGTGGCAGCAGACTTGGGACATCTCCTTAAAGTTTTGCAACTCTTACGGCAGTTTAGGGTCCGCGAAATTCAAACGCCTCGAGATATCGATCGCTCGGTTAATTATACCTTAACGCTGTCCCGAATGCGACGCAAGAATCCCAAACGTAAGAATTAAGAATTCGGCCGATAAGATTGCTCGAAATTGAGTTATCAGGTCGATTTCGTGAGGCGATCGGCGCAAATGTCCGAAAAGTGGCTTCGGATAAGCGATAAGTTACGAGACACGTTTTTCAACGGGTGACGATCAATCGGCGGCGCCGATTGATCTTTTCGTTTGCAAACCTGAAAGCTGCAGCCGGTAAAGACAGCGCATTAGTCTAGGCGGATAGGGGAAGTGAAATTTGGACTCACTTGTCGTTCTTTTTCAAACTTTTCATCCAGTACTTGTCGAACCGCGGCACGATCTCGCGCGCGAGGTCCTCCTGGTTCATCGACCAGAGGTCCGATGTTTCCAGGGGATTCCGGAAGCCCTTCCAGGCTAACGAGTTGAACCAGGAGAACGTGAGGCGCGATGGAAAAGAGGCGCTTTGCTCCGGACATGGTTTGTCTACCTGCGATGCGAGGTTTTGTTAGTTATTTGACCGCTAGGTGGCGTTGAGGTTCAAGGTTACCAAGCAAAAAATAATGAATAGAAAAGAATACAAAAGAATTGAAAAATATAAATTGAATTCCTTTTGGGAAAGATTCGGCATTCATATTTTTATTTTCAGTTCCTTTCTATTCGTTTCTATTCCAGCGATTTCTCAATGTTTCAAACGAGCAATTTTGAATTCTTCAGAAAGAATTTGTTTCTGTTCAATTCCAAAATCTGAATTCAAACTGACAAAATGAATTCTTTTCTATTCTTTTCAATTCCAGTTAGGATGACATTTTGAAAAAGTTAACTTTGAATTTCGCAATTGATTAAACTATTTCTAACATAGTTTCCAAAACGAAAAATGAATTCTATTTAATTCTAATGAATGCCGAATTCGGCTACAAATCCTATTCTTTTCTATTCATTTCTATTCCAAATTTTTTGCTGGCATCTTAAAATGAAAATAGTAAAAAATACGTTGAGTTGAATACGGATGGTTGTAAAATTTTAATTGTAAAAAAGTTTTTGATTTATAGTTAAAATAACTTTTTGACCTAGATTTTTATGGTGATAATTAATTTATAAATATATTTAAATGTATTTTCATTTTTAAAATTAAATATTACAAACAATCCTTATTTTTCACGAAAACAGTGAAAGAGTAAACATCTATTTCATAACAGCTTAAGTATATGAAAACTGAATCTAACTTGTCTTTGAATGATATCAAGCTGTACGATAATACATTATCGACAATTTCATACGTATCAGTGTTCCTTCAAATGTCGCTAGATGTAAACATAACCTCTATTCGATTGCAGTCGAATCAAACTGATGAAATCATTAATATAACCACATACTTCAATGACATACGCGCATTAATTATTCTCGTTAATATTAGAAAATCGCATTTTACCTAAACGTACATGATGGAGGAATTAGATTTTGAACAATTGTCCAAACTAAAAACTGAATGGAAAACAATTAGCATCAATGACAAAGACTATTTGTGGAAGTTTGTTTATGAAGATGGTTTGTGGAAAGTTTTGATTACTGATTTCGTTAAGTTATTGTTGGAAGAATTGTCGTTGGAAATGATAATTGGCCGATGTCTGGTAAGTCATATCTTCACTAAAGACCCCTTTTTTAATTTAAAATAATAATGTACTCTGTATATTTTTATGGCATAAAAATCCCGGTGAATTTAGATGAAATTGATACCGATTTTTCCCTAACAAGATATCACAGTTTCATCTCCAAATTCCCCAGGACTTTTCCATAAAAAATGTGCGGGATTTTTTGTAAAACATATTTTGTTTTCAGCAATTAAATCCAGCATTGGATATTGACGTTTTTGACACAAAAAAGTACATAACTTATTTATTCCACAATATCGATAAATACATGACAGAAGTGACTCTAACTCACATCAACTTGTCAAAAATGATACATGGCGGGATTTTCAAGTTTTGTATTGATCTGAAAGAAGGCAGCTGTGCTCAAATGTGGGATCACGTTACGAGTCAGCTGTGTCAGTCAATCGCAGTTCTTGTTCAGAAAAATAAAATGTTGGTTGACATAATTAAGAGGAAAGACGAGGAAATTTTGGAGTATAAACTGGAAGGAGCAAAATGTGTCAGAGGTAAATATCATTTATTTAAAAAAAATTTAATCTGATGATTTGCTAACTTTTTATTAACTTTTTATTGATGTTTCAGATAATATAGAAACAGAAGTGTTTAATGAAGAAAAATTTAACACTATGCAAATTGAAAGTGATATTGGAACACCATACATTACTTGCATTCAAAGTATCATAAATTTAAACAAATGTATAAAAGGTGAACATTCATTGACTGAAGTACTGAAAACTGAAAGGTATTGATTTGTTTCCTAGTTGAGAATGTGTTCAAATAGAAAATTTCTAATTGTAAATAAGTTTAACAAATTTTAATAAAATGGGTAAATTGTATCAAATTAGAATAAATAGCAAAGATTGAGAAATCAGTATTTTTACAAAAATTAATCATACATAATTTTATCAAATTGTAAATCAAAATGGTGGCAAATTGAATTGTATCTAATGGGATGTCTCTAGTTTGATTTTGCCACCATTTTAATTTACAGTTTAACACAATTACTTACAATTAATTTGTGGAAAAATACTGATTTCTCATTGGCCCTTATTTCCAATTGAATACAATTTATACATTTTTATCCAAATTGTAATTAGTCAATTTTACAATTAGAACTTTTTAATTTGAATTAATTCTCAGTTACTGAACTATTAATGAAATATATTGCAGAATCTATATAGTATTTCTATGATTTTCAGTGAAAATATTCATCATAAACAAAATCATGATGCAGCAATGGCAGGTACTAATTTAAATACAAAAGTTGAAAATGAATTGGAAAATCCACAGATGCAAAGCAGCGAGAGCGATGAACTCGGTGAACAGCCGTCGGTGGGTAGGCGATATAAATTAATTGACAGCAAAAGAAACAATAAAAGAAAATATGCAGCCAATGACGCGATGTCGCCAAAACAAACGAAACAAACATAAGTCGCTGTAAATATATACTCATCTAGATAGCTTTGTACAAACCTCGAGTCAACAAGTATATTTAACAAATTAATATATCTGAGAAACTAATTTAAACGAATTCTAATTTATAACTTAACTAAGCTATAAAAGGCTACACTTAGCTAATTTCAAGGAAATGAGATTGTACAAACTAGAAAATAATAAGACGACATTAAAAATCTACAGTCTGTATATATTATTACATCGGACAATTATAGCGGGGCTGCTACTGCAACCAACGGGTTTTTTTATTCCAGTACAATTCTATAACATCGCACAAATGCAAAGTCCAACTAATATCATACCCAACATGTATGTAATATCTCGCATGATGTTGTAATTTTGAATGTCTACTCCGGGAAGACAGTAATACGTGCGTTTTTTCAGACACCACAGTGGTATCAATACATGTAACACATCGGGGATCATGAAACCTAAATCACGTAAAACCTGAAATAAACAAATGGTTAAGGTGGTTCTTACGCGGAGGGCCGGATATTTAGGGTGCAAGATATTATTCTTATTCAAATAATAATGTTTTTAGGTGATATCGTTGGAACAAGTTTTTCTTGATCCCATTTTTATATTTTTTAATGTTAATTAGTATAATGCAATGAAAACTA
Source organism: Ceratoteleas bidentatus (assembly GCA_022817645.1). Lineage (NCBI taxonomy): Eukaryota > Metazoa > Arthropoda > Insecta > Hymenoptera > Scelionidae > Ceratoteleas > Ceratoteleas bidentatus. The sequence continues at coordinate 24,305 of JABFPB010000055.1, forward strand.
AAGTTTTGTGTTTTTTTATAAAATAATAATTGATTTAAACTTATTCTGTGTTTTAGTTTAAATCAATTTTTTTTTCTAACATAATGCAATGTTGTTGCCTTTTTTTCAATGCTTAATCTGTATTTCAAATTTTTGGTTGAACATCCTGAAAATATTTACTCATTTTATATTTTTATTCAATACTTCGAAACTTACCTGATGGGCATATCCTTCGCCTCTAATAACATTAGTGACAAACTGATCCCAGCTACCAGCGACGATATGTAAAATGGCAATGGCTACTATACCAAATGCCTTTCTAGATGTGACTACGTTTTTATCGTCGGCAAGGTGCACGACGAGATAAGTCGAGATAAGCTCGGTTACAGAGAAAAACATCTGATGATACCATTGGGAGTAGAAGTCGTCGTTCCAGTAGTTGATATACACCCACCAAGAGTAGTAGTGGGAAAATATTGCCGTCAAAAAGAGCACCAGCATACTAAGTCGCAGTCTTCGGTGTAGGGCCAAGCGAGCCAAGTATTTGACCGTTTCGTATAACGTGATAATACCCACCACTATGGCGAACCATATCTTCAGAGTATTCGTTGTTGCATTGAAGTACATGTGTTTGAATGACGCGATCCCTGATTCATAAGATCCTGCGGAGTCGGGAAATTGGGGAATTAATAATGGCTCAGTTACACTGAGTGTTTCATGTGAGGTGTTACAGATTTAGAAGTCGAGATTGAAAATGAAGTATAGGTACTATATTAAAAAGTATAGAAATATTAAATATTATTAAAAACAGTAGATATTTTTTTATTGCAAAAATAAAAAATGAAATTATCAAGTCTAACACAATAAAGTAAATTTCTTGGAAAGTGATAAAATAATCCTACTTTCAATTAAGGTATCTCATTAAAGGGAATAAAAATTGCTTCAAATCCCAAACTGTTTAAAATGAAAAAAATGTAATGGTAAATGAAAGGTGTATACATTAAGACGAACACATATTTGTAAATTTTAGAAAAAAATATATTCAAACATTTTTTTTGCACAAAAAACAAAGTTATTCAAATTTTTGAAAATATCAAAATTGTTTTAAATATTAAAAAAAATGACCTTCGTTTAGTGGAATTCCTATACAGTTCCAGCTTTTCATGCCTCAACATTCTTTTATTCATCTGCAACACCTCACCTGAAACACCCTGTATACCCTCTCCTAAAATCAATAAACTCCAAATAAACAATCCCACAGACAATACCTTTGAAAACAGTATCCCAACAAGAACAAGTACAATACTGTCTGTCAACATCTCGGGCAAAGTCTTGCCAAAAGTAGTATAAAAATGCAATGTGCAACGGGGGAAGAGTCAACGGCGCGATTAGGCCTGCAAGTTTGGAGCCGCAGGTGGCGACGTTGAGTTGCAACAGGCCCTTAGGCATCTTGCGCGCTTAAAGACATTCGGCCGTCTAAAATGCGCGTCCTTAAAATAATTGATCACAAATACTTGTCATCTGAAAAAATACGTTCCCTTCAAATCGCGCTCGCCCACTCGTCGTGTCGTGTCTCGCCGGTGTGACTGTCCCATGACATTTCCCATGTTGTCTGTTGGAATTCTGTCCGCCGCACATTCTGTTAGATCGTACTGAGCCACGCTTGTGTGTGTCGAAAAAAATGCGCCCCGACATCTTTGTTTGTCATGCTACCCGAACGGATAAACAATCAACTTTCAGTTCATTATTTCAGTTTGCCGATTGTTAGGTAACGATGTTAAGTATTCATTTAAGTTTGACTAATTCGGAATCGGAATGTTGGTTTGTATTTTTGTTGAAATGTTGGTTTGTATTGTCGTTGTTTCGGGTTCGTTGATGTCTACGATCGGCGGCCCTAACCTCGTTTGGCCAGTCGCCGGTAATTGAATATTGCGGCAGGTGTCAGTCTTAATTGTCGAGTCCGGCCATGTCTCGCGCTGCCAGTTACGGGACGATCGATCCGACTCGCTGACTCGGAGCTGCGGCGCGAATTTCGGCCGTCGGAGACATCGTCGGTTTGGGGTACACTGGTCTCCCGTGCGGAGACCGCCTCAGTTGCGCAGGTTAGGTTTGGTTAGATTTGGCGCGCAGCCGCGTTTTTGCGCGCAACGCTGTCTGATACACGAAAAAAAAACATCGCTGGCTAATGTGCAGCGCATCACTGAGTGATGTCGAAGGGGATAGAAATGCAAACACAGCAAAGGTAAACAAAGAAGAGAACTGAGAATGTTTGCTTTTTCTTCTGTGTTTACCCTCGGTGTTTTTCTATTTTGGTCCTATTCGACATCACTCAGTGATGCGCTGCACATTATCCATGATGTTTATTTTTTCCGTGTAGAAGAAGTATCTTTGGCGCGAAAAGTGATGTTTCATTTAAGGGGGCATTCTCATTTGGAGAGTCAAAAAATGGGTAAACTTTGGAATTTTGTTGCGGGGAAAGTAAAATTCGTAGAAAGATGCGGTTTGGATGTTCCGAAAATTAGTTTTTTTCTCTATAAAAGATTTTTTTTTTATTTTCAAATGATTATTTACAAAACCGACACGGACGATTACATTAAACGCTTTCGCCGCAAAGTACTTCACCGTAAACATTCATGGGCTTCTTGTAGTCATCTGAAACAAAATCGAGTAAATCGGGGTTTTAAACTAGACTAAATTCTCTGAAGGATGAACTATTGTCAATGAAATTGGTCGAAATCTAACAAAATATTTTTGGCGACAATTTGAAAAAAAGTCTCATTTTTCACTCTATTTTTCTGTGTTTAACCCACCATTAAAAATAGTTAAACAGACTTACTTGCTTTGGAGTTTAGTTTAAGATCCGATAAATTTTATCTAGTTTTTAGTCGTTTAAATCCCATTCGAATCGGTTGATCCGTTAGACCGGAATCGTGATTGCGGCAAACAAAAAACTGGTTTCGAGAAAAACGCGTTTAAAGTTTTCGCAACGATTTCGATTCAGAAAATCGGTTTTTTGTCCATATAATGTTGTGAAACTTCGGTCTTTAAGATTTTCACACTTGCTAAACACGATTCTGATATTAAATTTGCAAAATTAACCTTCACGGATCCAATATGGCGGACTGAGATAATTCTGATTTTCATCAAATTCGATTTATAAAGGTTTCGCGATTACTTTAGTCTCAATTTGAGTTTTTTTTAGTATTGACTATAATTTTAACAATCTTGACTGTAATTTTAACAGTCTTGACTGTAATTTTAACAGTCTTTACTGTACTTTTTACAGTCTGACTGTAGTTTTTGCAGTCCATTTGGAAGGTATTGCAGTCCAGCAATACCATCCTTTTTCGGACAGTCAGCGACATCTACAGTGACCTATCAGAGTTATTTTCATCTTAGGTTCAGTAGACAAGCCATCGAAAATAGTCGTTATGAGCGCGCGACCCTTTATAACTGCGAGCTGCTGAATGCTCGGGACACCGGTGCATACAATATGCTGTAGCGGCTAAACCACTTTCCGGATCGAATTTGACTTTCGGCCACTTATTCTACACGTATATAGCTTTCGTTTTATGCAATAAAAAATCGATTTTTTGAAATTTTTTAATGAGAATGCCCCCCTTAAAAATGTCTGCAAAAATAGTTTTCCAGATAATCGAGTTCAAAGTCAGAACAATCATGACAATCACTAAAAATCTTTCGAAACATGAAAAATAACAGTTTCTACGTGTTTTATTTTTTAAGAAAAAGTTAGAATACGCAATGAAAAACAAAATTCGTACAAAATCTTTTTTGGCCAAAAAGCACCAGACGGTTCCCTTAATCTAAATAAAAAAGAAAATTGGACAAAACCCCGACAAAATATTTCCCCCCACTTTTATAAATTAAAATAGTTAAAAAAAGGGCATTTTTTTTACTTTTTTACAATTTACTTCAAATTTGACACACTTCATCCTCGCTCTATAATCTAGCATTTCTAAAAATGGAATTTAAATGTTTACTTTGTTCTCGAGTTATATTTTGTTCAATGATAAAATGCACAAAATAGGCCAGTTTTCGGTATGTTAATCGGCTGAAAAATTGCTGAGAAAAATAAGACGCTGTGCATTACATGTAAAATATAATTTTTTACATGTATGAAATGTTTGAAAATCACTTAAACATTTTGAATATAACTGAAACATTCCAAAAATATCTAAAAAGCGTTAAAGAAATCTTAAATATTTGCATACCTCCTTTTTTCCTAGTCATACCAAATATTAAAGGGATTATAACGGTATCTCAACCTTCCTTCGGGTTCTGAAATCTGTGTCAAATGATCCTGCATTTATTTATAAATTACATTTAATAATATACGCAACAAAATAATGCCAACAAATTACGGATCAAAATTACCGTCACTTCCTTTGATCTAGAGTAATATGACTTTAAGCATTTACCGCGAGAAGCCTAAAGGGTAGAATAAGTTTAATTTGAGGAAACTCCGAACCCAAAAAGCCAATCACAACATTAAAAATAAATTAAGACCTGTCTTAGAGCCTAAGGCGAAGGTGTAATAAATATAATAGAAATAACTCAACCATTTTCTAAACATCAATTCGCACCAATCGGAACAAATTTACCACCAAAAAATCCTATCTCAAGATGCAACATTTTCTAAAAATTACAATCTTCCAGAAAAACTTTTCAAAATGATCATACACTTTCTTAAATACAAATTAAATCTTTCATACTAACATACTAGTATATTTAAAAGAGTATATTTGATGAGATTATTATGTTTAGTAATCCCAAATATACTATATCAAATGGACTAACTATTTTAATATAACGGATCTGTTTGGTGCTGCCTTACTTCACACATATGTTACTATCATGAAATATATTTGCATCAATTATGCTGAATTAAATATACCGATTAAGGTGAGTTACTCGATATTACTAGAACTAGTGTATTTTTATACTGTACTATTAAAATCTTACAATTTCACTTGAAACTAAATCAATAAATTTTCTCACTCTTAGAGAAGATCGCAGTCAATGAAAAATGTTTTTTGCTAATATTTATTATTTTTTTCTGAGCAATGTATTACAACAGATGGATTAATCGTCAGTACAACATTCTCTCACATTCAGGAAATGTTTAAAAAATTGTTTAAATTCATATTATACATTATCTCCTCAATTATTAAAAGCACCCTGACTCCATGGCAACTCAAGATTTGGTCTTAATGCCTAAGACATCCTTCTTTCCAATACACATTTCAAATTTTCCGAACCATCGCCTATCAAACTCCGCGTAATCAGAAATCACACGCCACATCGCCGCAAGAATACCGTTCCAAATTCCTCGCGTGTTTTCGCAAACAAATCCGCCTCAATTTCTCAATCCCAATCGCGGCCGTTCGCGTGCAAACTTCATCTCTTCGAACCGTCCGAGATTTACGCTTTCGGGACTCAAAACTGCCAGATTTCCCGACGCTGTAATCCTCGAATCACGGCGCGTTAATCCCGCGGTCAAATTACGTAAACCCCCTCCCCCTCCCCTTTTAATGCCCCGCGATTTTTCCATTCTTATTTTACGCCTGATTAATTGATGATATATGTTATTCGAATTCGCCGTTACGCAACCGCGGCGCATATTTTCCTTGCGAAACGGTTACGCAACGCGGCCATTTTCTAAACAAATAAATAATTTAACAGGAACGCCGCATATTAATTTATGACGAATTAACCGTACGAATAACGCGATCGGATAACGATCGGGTTTTACGGCGATTCCGAGCGGCGAAGTGTAATTGTATAATGAATTGTGCGAAAAACGTCGGGCCGCGTATAATCATTCAATTTCTGCGGTTGCGTAACGCGCCGATATCGGCGCGTTGCGGTGTTAATTACGCATTTCGCGGAGCCGTCTGTTTGCGTTAGATATTTCGGAAGTGTGCTCCGTGCCGCGGCTTATCGGGTTTCTCCGCTGAATTACGAGCCACGAAAAGTAAATTGGAAACATCGTGTGATAGGCACACGTTCCGCCGATGCCGACTTTAATTGGAAACCTTTCTCGACGAAAAATGCACTTTTTTGGACTCAGAGCGGAAAGGGTGTTTTTCAATTAGTAATTTGAAAATCATGTCAAAATATTACGTTTTTTTTCACATTTTGATCCTAATTTTGAAGATTTTTGGACATGTTTCGACATGTTCAGATTTTCTTATAAACATGTCCAAAATTGTCCAAAACATGTTGGGACATGTTTTCGGAAACATGTTTGAACGTGTTTTTCGCAAACATGTTGGAACGTGTTTTTCGCAAACATGTTTGAACATGTTTTCGCAAACATGTTGGAACATGTTTTCGCAGACATGTTGAAACATGTTTTCGCAAACATGTTGAAACATGTTTTCGCAAATATGTTTGAATATATGTTAGCAAACATGTTTGAACATGTTTTCGGAAACATGTTTCAACATGTTTTCTCAATTTCCAGTCAGTTGATGCTATTTTCAATCTTCTGTTAATTATTACATTTGGTATATATGTATGTTTTCTAACTGTGTTATAAAAAGGTATTCATGCAGGATTTACTGACCAGATCTGGTCCCTTAGTAAAGAATTCTAACCTCTAAACATTAACCTCAAAAACGATCTGATTTTTCAAGATTCACCAACAGTTTCGCACTCCACTCCTAAACATTTCACTCCTGACATTGTTAACGATATATTGAAAATTCGCAGACTTACTCTCAACAAAGCAAATGCCTGCACATAATTCGTGCGCTTTTTTGTATAATTTTAATTCAAGTAAAACTGAGTATGAATTGACTTATGAAATGCATTTCGTCACAATTCATTCGTGGAGTCTGATGAAAAACTCGAGAAGCACTTAGTGGTGGCAATAACGTCATAAAGACTCGCGCCTTGCGCAAGAGATTTACAGGCTTTTCTCAAAATCGCTTACGGAATGCCGTATCAATAAACACAAACGGTTAGAAATTAATAGCGTTTTTTCGGCGTACACTTTGTGGCGCATCGTTAAGTTTCCTTCTCGCGCCCAATATAATGTGAAATTTAGTTATCAATTACAAAGCGAAGTCAATATTTACAGCAGAATTACAACGCCGTCTAATTCGCCGACGTTCCACATAAACCGATCCTCAATTAGAAACATGCGCCAAATTTTACGGCGCCTCCTTCGATCTCTAAATATAGAAGTAGGTTTAATTTCAAATCGTTATCCGCAATTTATTATCATCGATTCGTCATTTATCACGAGTCGAGTCTCTAAGTGTTTATAACTATTTGCAGGTGTTTAATATATAAATTGTACCGGGAACGAGTGATGCATGAACGTCTGAGCGGCTGATTTCCCTTTTTCCGACAGCATTAATTGCTCCCAATTAAACCATCGCATCAAATTCTCTCGAGTGAGTAGATTTATGTATTGATGGCAGAAAACATTCTGCGAAGATTCTCGCGGAGTAAGGTTTCGAAGTCTTTCTAATGTATGGATATATTTCAAATATATTGGGAATGTTGAGAGAAAAGGCGAAAGGACATTTTTAGATTTGAGATTAGATGGAGATAAGTCAAGTCTAATTTGCTAATTGAGTGACTGTAAAATTATTTGACAGTCTAATTTAAGTCTAATTATTTTACAATTAAAATAATTAAAAAACTTTTATTTATTATTTTAAATTTAAAATAATTAAAGTTATTTTACAGTCACTCAATGACCAAGTTAGATTTTGTAAACCAAATTAGATCTTGTAAATCTAATTTATTATTTTTATTTGTGTTTGATTTATGAAAATCTAATATCAAACCTAAAAATGATCTTTTGACTTTTCTTGCATCTTTCTCAATATATTCGAAATATAATAATACATTAGAAAGATTTCGAAACGGTAAAGTAATGTAAAGTATTGTAATGAGTCATTGTAAAAAAATAGTCTAGTCTCTCAATGAACAAAAATATTTAACCTAATTGTTAGGTTGTAATTTAAATAGCAATTTAAATTAACATAATAACATCTATATATAACATTTTCATTTAATAAACATATTAAATGTGTTTCTTAATTTAAATTAATACACGCTCTATTTCAATACATGAATAAAAGTAAAAGAAATTTGTTTCTGATTGTAAACGAAAAATGTTGTCATGTTTGACTTTTTAAATTTCGGTTGCCATTCATAAATGCACTGTAAAAAAATGTCATTCAGTTTAATATAAAAATGTCAATAATGTCCATGAAAATTGTTCAAAATCTACGAGCTCTCACGCGGATGTTTTTTAAACTTGTAAAACTTCTGTAAACTTTCAGTTTGTTTCAAATTGAGTTATTTTAAGACACTACTATTCTTATTCCCCTGCCTATCTGCATGGAATATATTTGTTAAACGTCTGAAAAATGGGAAAAATGACTTAAGGTGATGTTACACTTATCCGATTCCTGCATTATCGGCATTCAGTGAATTTTTTGCAATTTAATTAAATATCTAGAAAACTACTATAGATATGTTAAAACGGTTAAATCATTCAATTGTTGAATTCACAAGGATCGTTTTGTCAAATTTTGATGAATGTAAGTTATTATTGCTTGACTTCGTATTTAGGGAACGCGTTTTGTCCAAAGGTTTTGAGGTTAGATATTTTTCATTCAAAACGCATTCCCTCATTACGACTTCAATATTCTACCAATCTTATTCAAAACCTGCAGAAATATTGCTCGTTTAACAAAGAATTTCGTGATTTCACGGTTTTCAAAACTATTATTTAGTTTATGAGTTATTATAAAAATATCACGTTTGGTGTGAAATGGCCGATTCAGAGTTGCTCAGTTCGTTCGACATCACCTTAACTATATTGGAAAATTTACTCAATTTCTTGGTTATTTTTCACCTACTGTTTTTCAAAACTGACTCCAGACCCATCGAAATGTACCGCAATCTTTTCAACGGTGCATAATTTCTCGAACCGCGCGACCTCTATCGTCAAATCAACGATCCAGTTTCCCGCGGCTACGCTGAATCAGCGTCCGCGCGGTCCCGTTACTGAATCGCTCGATCCGATCTGCCGTCCCATTCGAATCGGCAGCTTCATCGCGGGCCCATTAAGGCCCATTAACTCAATCGACCGCGCCGTTCTTCATCCGTAATTCAATTGTCAACGCCGCGGAAACCACGGAAAAAACGACGGCGGCTGATTTATGGCGGGATCGAACCGCTGGCAATTACGCGATTATTATGCACGGTGGAGGGGTGGAGGGGGGAAGGAAGCGGTATTTCACGGCCGCCGTCAGATGGCGCGCTCGGACGTGTTCCGCCGGGCGCCCCCTATTTCGCGTTAATTAGCGTCGCGATTCTGCGGCTAATTAAGTGAAAATAACACGTTCGGCCGGACGGGAAAAATGTCGTGCGAACCGGCCGATCGCGAAGACAATGCCGGTGCGGCATCAGCGCCCTCTTCGCCGGGGAAATGTGAGTAGTCCGAGACGACTGAGTGGAATCACGGTTTTTGCTTTGCGTGGGTAAAGGTGGAATTTGCGGGCGATAATGATGGGGATCCGGTTTTTAGTCTTTGATTATGAGGCGGAAGAGGGGAGGGGAGGAGAGGGTTATGGGTAGGCTTTTGTGTTCGGTGGATTGTGGGAGAAAACTGATTCGGTAGTGTAAATTGAAAATGTGGATAAAAATGGAATTTGAAGATTTTGTTTTTTTTTAATATCGTGGGTTCAGAGGGAGTTTTTTTCGAACATTCAGGGAAATGGGGGGAGTTTCCCAGATTGATGGTTTTCATGAGGAAAGTAAGAGAATCTGAGATTTTATATTTGCATTTATTTAATGCTGACTAATTTTCGTAAACTAAGAGGGGAGCTTAAGTGGAAAAAATATCACGTTGGGTCAAAAGCCAAAAATTGTTATGTACTGTATCGCCATTTCCATAATTTGTCCCAATGTTATTGCTGAAAAGAGTTCGAGAAGTTCTTTTCCATGTACTTGGTTCGAATTTATGTCCGCTCGAAAAATATGAGCAATTAAAGTCTGGGTGCCAGACTGTTCCACACTGGGACCGACTCCAGACTCCATCACCGGAAGATAATGTTTTCAGACGAAAAATAAGTTGGCATTCATGGAACAATGTTGCGCTGAGAAAAATGGCGTCAGTTAAAACATTAAGAGAGAAAACATCTGCTAACATCGTCGGTGAAAAATCGGTATTAGTAAATGCAAGGGTAGTATGTAGTTGAATCCACTGACGAGATCAGTAAATTCTACAAATCTGCGAAAATCAGTTGAATTTACTGATAATATCCTGTTTCCTCAATTCTTCTCAGACTATTCAAGATCTTTAATCACATCAGTCAGACAAAAGTCAGACTCTTGTAAAATTATTCTAACAATTACAACATCCCTATCTCTTCTAACCTATAAGCTTTATGATCAATTAAACTGATCATAAAAACTAACATTTTCCACAAAGAAAAAGTTACTCTAACACCTTCCCATCTTCCCCATGATACAGCACCTAATCACCATCTAAAACCCACCATAACTTCCCATCTCAAACCTTCTTCCAACCTCCTTTCACCATTAACGTCCTCTTTAAAACCTTCATACTCCCAACGAAATATTCGATCTAGTGAACGTAAACTGCGCCTTATCCCCCAGACACAGCCGTTCAAATTAATCCTACACCCACGGCCGGCTCGCGTCAATCGCGTCTATGCAGATTCGTTCGATTTCTAAACTAACCCATAAAAACAAATGAGCTCATCAAATTCTTGCCTCACTCATAATCGGCGTAACTCATTCGCTAAGTAGCCGGCGCAATCGGACCGCTATTGCGTGTAAGTCGCGTCCGATCCGATGTAAGTCGCGGAGTCATCGAGACGCTCGAGTTTCGCGCCGCGAAATGGAAAATTGAACGGCGATAATCATGTCAGCGGAAAGTGAGCGCCGCGTTGAGAAACAATATCGTGTCGGCGAGCGATTGTCATTGCGCGCAGTTTATGACGCGACCGCGTCCCGGGTAATGAGCTCCTGCGGATCGGCATTCCGATCTCCCGATGTATCGCGTTACCTGTTGCTCGCAGCCGCTCGTGCGTGCAGATAACTCGACCAGCAATGGGACGGCGCGACGACAAGATCCGTCATTGATCCGCGCGATAATCGAGCGGAAAAAAGGAAAGGCTAAGAACCGCGAGGAAAAATGGAATCATGATCGCGAGCCAGACTATTGCCATACTGATGCCATATAGTTGCCATACTGATGCCATATCGTTGCCATCCTGTTGCCATCTCGTTGCCAACCTGTTTTCATACTGATACTATATAGTTGCCATGTTGTTGCCATATCGTTGCCATCCTGTTGCCATATCGTTGCCATCCTGTTGCCATCTCGTTGCCAACCTGTTTTCATACTGATGCCATATAGTTGCCATGCTGTTGCCATCTCATTGCCTGACTGAAATTCAAATTCGAATTACTTATAGGAAAAGAAGCAAGGAATACTTTTCCAAAATTTGGTTTTCCTTTGACTACACGAATTCGAGAAAACTGATTTTGAACCAAAAGAAGGCATGTATGCCAAAAAGAGCTAGTTCATTCAACCAAATCTTAAGGAATAGTTCCTCATAACTTCAAAGCTGGCATACAACTTGAGACATTTCTTCTGAAAATGAGCTAACCACCTTACATTCCACATCCGCGGATCATCCTTGGCCCTATTAATGCCTCTGCTAGCTTTTTCCGCATGGGTAATCGAACCAGCCTCGAACCGCTAATCCCGGCTAACCTCAAAACGGCGTTTTTACGAAAATCGCGCCACGCGATCGCGCGGTTCCGTAAATTAAATGCAGATTTCCCTCGGTCGATCCACATTTCTCCGAACGCGAGGCAGCACTTTAGCGGGATCCTTGCGCGAAATATGCAAACCGCCGTCGAAATTGCCGCGATCCACTCGCAAAAGTGAAGGCACCGCGAAATATGCGCTCGCGGACAACCGATCATTTACGTGGGCACGCGGCCGAGCTTACGGGGAAATCGGCGCGAGAAAGTACCGGCGTTTTCTCGGGCGTAGCGGGTGTCGGTTCATTGAAATTAATAACGAAGATCGGGAAGCTGCGCCTACTGGAGCGCCGGTAGCTAAATTCGTTTCTGCCGAAAGAATTTTGTAAAGAGATCCCGGAGAATCAAATCGAGTACGTCCAAACATAAATGGCTTTTAGTAATTATAACCTTTTTTACTCAGCAAGGTATACCTTTAAAGAAAGCAACGGGGGTCAAAACGACCGAACCGGGTCACTCTGTTTCAGACAGCTTCATCTCAGGAAAGAAAAAAGTGGCGACTTTGAGTTGCCCGCGGAATGTTTACAGTCGACCGCAAGAATTCATGACTTTTGCGACCCATTTTCGCGGGTCGCGCAGGTCATTGATCCGCCCAATTAGGGTCAGCCGCGGAGCGAAGCCATTTTTTTTTTTTCGTTGCCAGGAAAAATGGCAGACGATAAAAGCCCAGCTGGCTAATTGACGGCAAAATTCAAATCGCGGCAACAGGCGCGGGACTTTTACTGCGTTTGTTGCCGATAAATACGACGGCTGTATAAACAAGACGAGCGGCAGTAAATGCGCAGCCATAATTAGCCATTACGTACGCGCACGGAGCCGCGCAATTACCGCACGCTCGCGCCCTTTTATCGTATCGCGGTAATCCGATTGCTTACTCAACGCTGGGCAATAACGTCGCGACCGGCCGAAACGGGGAAGCGCGCAAAAAACGCTAATTGCCGGGGTTACGGGCCTTTATCGTCTCCGTACGATTTTCTCCGTTGATTGCGGGAGAGTGGCAGTTAAAGAGTGCTTTCAGTGATTCTTCAAGAAGTGGGGATTTTACGGAGAAAAAGAGTCCTTAAAGAGCTGCCAAATGAGTGACGACCGTTTACTTGGGCTCATCTTCGAGAAAGGTCACCTAAAAATTCGATAATTCTACGGAAGAACCATCAGTCAATCTGGAAGGATCCCGTTGTTATGTCTAAGGAAGGATAGATCTAGGTAACGAGTCATGGAGAGTTCACCTTACTAACATTCTTTAGTAAGGTGCTAGCGATACCTGAACATTTCTAAAAGGACTACCAACTGAGTTTTGACTATTGACTTCGAGAAATTGTACTGGAAAGTTTCAAAATGTTGCTAGAGGAGTTAGCCAAACGAAGAGGATCCTGCTGTTATGACCAAGAAGAGATTCGTTTCCTTAAGTTGAAGGTCCCAACTTGTTACACCTTAACACCTATCACTACCCAGCAAACCTTCCCCTAAGTCATCTTTAAGTCAACTCAGAGGAACCCTTTCAACGAAGTTGACTTTGAGGAAGCTGTGAGGAATACTATACCGGACTACATCCAGACCACAAAGAGCCTAGCCGTAGTCAGGAAAAACTGCATAAGTAGACTATGAACACCGGTAGCCAGACCAAATCCAGATTTCTTTATTCATCTAGGTACAACTGCCTTCGCCAGGAAGATTTTAAACGACGACTGTCTTACTAAATACTAATCCCCCTAGCCATTCACGTTAGGAGCGGCGTTGGATCTAAAGACCCGACGGTAGTCGTGGTACCCCTCGATTGTTCTCGACGTCGTGAGGTTCGTGTACACACCGTCTGGGACACGTAACGATCGCTGTTAAAACAACGCCAACGCGCTGCTCCCCACGAGAGAGCGTCCCCTCGAGACCAGTCTTTAATGACCGTGCATACCGTACGCACGGAGCGACCTCTTGATGCTCTCACCTTTTTAATCTTCCTTTTTTCATTCCTCCGCCGCCTCTGATGGCTTTCTCGTTCGCCTCCCGCGCTTTCCATCGGCGACGTTCGTCTTCCGATGGACTTCGCCAAGTGCCACCAAAAATGTCACTGGGTCGCAGGTCTCGTATGCTCGTGGGATCACCTAACCTGACCTCCCGGCGAAAGACACTGGGGTCTTACTACAGTTAACCACAATTTTACCGGAATTTGGTGGATTTTTTACGGTAAAGCACGTAAAATCTAACGAGAAAACCACTGAAATGGCAAAATAGGTCCTACACTCCGAAATTTAGTAAGCTTCGAGGTCCTTTCACCAGTGGCGCCACTGGCGTCGCAAAAGAAACCGTAACCCCAACCGTATGACATTTCTTCTGCTTCGCCTGTGGCGCCCCTGGCAAAAGGACCTCGAAGCTTACTAAACTTCGGAGTTTAGTCAATTTCGCGTCTGCCATCTTAGTCACCAAGGTCTCGAGGGTTTGTCAACGGGCGTTTCGTCAACGCGATGACCTTGAACCGAATAACCGCGGTGACCTTGGCATCCGACGAAAAGAAACCGCGGTTTCACTGTCGATACCGTCACTAGAACGTCGGATTTCACGATTCGCTGGAACGCCAACTGTGCAGAAGCAAAAACCGCCACGCCGGGCTCATTTTTATGGTCATCGGCTGACCGGTTGGATGCGTCCCTCGCTTATTTCGGATTCGATCCTCGTGCCGGCGGGAAAGGCGATGGAGGCGAACGCATGTTTTCTCACCGGCTGGTCAGTCGCGATTAATCGCTGTTTCCGTCGAATCAGCAACGGGCGTGTTCCGATTGGACGCGTGGAACCGGTACCATACGCATATGCATATCACCGCCAATAACAGTGTCCCGGTGGAAAGTGACGCGTAAGTTCCGACACTTCACGTGCCCGAGTGACGTGTTGCGTCAGCAAATGACATAACATTTTTCGCGGCAACAATACCGGTACCACGCGTCACGTCTAATTCAAGTTTGCTGAACCTAGCCGAGAGGAAAATATGCGAGTCGCGGGCATTAATGGTAGGAATTAAGTACCAGCGGGCGGGGTTTAATTGCCGGTTGGCCAACTGAGAAGTTTGCTCTTCAAATTCGAGGGCATCCGAGGAAGTTGCGACCGCTTAAGGCGGCCGCGACTCCTTATCGGCAATTAAACTCCGAAGTCAGGAAGATAACGGAAGACCGTCTGCCGACTACTGGGAGAGGTTGCGCAAGTGGTTCTGCACATGCACACGCCATTGTTACCGAGTTGGGCAATTTTTCCGTCGATTCGGGGCCTTTGTTCGCTGGTCTTCTGCGATATCGGTGTCATTTCGTGGACTGCAATTGTCTGCCTTGGAAGTCCTAACTTAGTTAACGCCTTTTTGGCCTAATGAGGGCTACGGTTCTTTTGTCTTCCTGGCTTCAGTGTAAAAACTATTGCCTCTTAGGAGCGTTTCTTTAATATATCACACTCTTGGGGTCTTGGGGTCTAGACATTGTTCTTGTCATCTAGAAATGACAAGACAAGACAAGACAAGAAATCCTTCTGGTTTAATACCATTTTCCCACCTGTAACGAAGTAGTTTTTGGCGAAACTAATCCGTACGAATGGCGATCCTGCCAGGATTAACTTGAAGGTAATCCTGGCAGGATCGCCAATGTAACTTGAAGGTAATCCTGGCAGGATCGCCAATCTAAAGAGGTAACTTGGATAAACCATCTCAGACCTCAAAACTCAGTTTCTCTGTTTCAATTCAGAACATGTCTACCCACTCGAATAACTGCAACCTCTCTGCCTTCACTCATTGACATTTCACCTCGCCTCGTTACAGTTGATTTCGCGCACGAAAATCGCAACCGCACGGCATAACCGTAATAAATCGGCAACGTCGGCGCTCTTTTGCATAATTCCGGCACGCGGTGAGGCAGCGTCGACGAGTGATTTGCGGGCGTGCACAATCGCGCGCCCGATGTTGGCGATTTGCCGTGCGGCTAATAGATCTGCTGGTAAAACAACTGTAATCAGCGGCGTTTGAAGTTCACGTTCGTAAGGTTCAATGGCCGGGCAGTTGTGTGCGTCGCTCCGTACACGGGCGCGGGCCGGTGTGCGCGCCGTAACACATTTCGTTCTATCTGTAACATCGCGCGCGCCCAGCGGAGAAAGGCATTTGAAAAGAATAAATGAACGGGGCCATTCAGCCGAGCCCGGGAGGGTCGCATTCAACGATCCCGTGGATTTCCGCGCGACGCTGATGGATCGCGGGGAATTCGCGATTGGGCTTGGAAAAGAGAGAGATGGCGCGATGGAGGGTAGGGATAATTAATAATTTATTGCGGGGATTGTACTGTTGTAGAAATACTCGATTTGATAGGAAAAGACTGTTGTTCAGGTAGAACAAGTAATGTCTTTTTTCTTCGTGTGTAAATAAATATTATATTATTATTATTATTATCATCGTCATCATCATCAACATCAGCAGCAGCATCAATTGTATCAATTTGGAATAGCGACCAATGAGAAACCAGTGTTTTTCAACTAATTGAAAATAATGGTATGAAATTGTAAACCAAAATGGCAGCAAATTGAATTAAATTGTATTGAATTGGAATTTAATTACTTACAGTTAACATTGTGAAAAATACTGATTTCTTATTACGCTATTTATTCCAGTTTTGTACAA
This sequence comes from Ceratoteleas bidentatus, assembly GCA_022817645.1. Lineage (NCBI taxonomy): Eukaryota > Metazoa > Arthropoda > Insecta > Hymenoptera > Scelionidae > Ceratoteleas > Ceratoteleas bidentatus. Next base: position 40,770 of record JABFPB010000055.1, read on the forward strand.
TGTACACATTTTAATCCAATTTATGTTTGATCCCGTTAAGGATGGAAATTAGCAAAAAGCTATGTGAAATTCGGTCTCGGTGAATGGGATCCACTTATGGTTAGTAGATGCTCTTTATCATAGAACGAAATGCAACAAAGGTCAGATTCTCGTGATGGCGAATTTAATAGAGTGCAGGATCGAAAGGCAGGTGTGCCGGCCGAAGGCATTTTAATTTGAAGTACTCCTTTGAAAAGTTAATGTCACTGCTAGGAGCCTTTGGTATTCTTATCGGGTGTAATAAGAGAAGTTACATAATTAACTAAACTAAAAAAGTAAAGAACAATTATTCAATTTTAGGATGCACAAAAACTGAATTGATAAAACTGAAGAACCGATTTGTTTTATCTTATATAACATTATATTATCCCTCTATTGATAATGAATCTCGCAGATTTCAATTTCAACCGTCGCTGACCGAAAGGAAGTCAACTATACTTTGGCTACGCTCAGTTCGTTGCCACGCATTTATTTACATTCATTTCGTACAACGGTAGGCGCTGGTTTATGTATTCTGAAAAAGTTTAGTTTGCGTTATCTCCACATTTTGCATGTTGTAACATTCGGAATTCGAACCATAACTTAACACAATTGCCTTTCAATGGCTGCAATTTAAAATTTTTTTAAATTTTCTAAAATTTAAAACACAAACCCGCGGAAATTCTATAAATCTGCCAGCCCCTCGTGTGAATGTATATTTTCAATTTCGACTGAACAAATTAGATAGTCGTTAATCAGCCTTAAGAAAGTTGATTAGTAACTGAAAAAGGCTACCGCCTCGGAACATGAAAGTCCAAAATGTACTTGGAGTGTAATAAATCTAATTACACCGATCTCTTCGTCAAATCATTGAACTCCCGTTCAATTTTTCTCGGCTTCTCAATTGATCTCAGACTATGAAAGTTCAGAGTGAAACTTTTTTTTCCGCATGCAACCCCTCCAACATCTCGAGCCTCTCGCCGAACAACAATCATTCCCAGAACTTTCTTCCGCTCGTTTTCCCACAAATTAATTACATTGACGAACCAATCAGGGAACAGGCCCGTGACAGCGCTCACGTCTCGCGTTAATATCGCTCGCGCGAGCATATTAATCAACTTACGTCGCCCTCTTTGTGTTGGCGGGATGCGACGATCTTCTCACACCCGACACAATGCCGTCGCAATGCAAACAAAACGAGAACAAAGACAAACTGAGCGGAGATAAAAAGTGTCTCGCATTTAATTAAGCAATCGTTCTGCGAACGACTTTCTTTGGCGTGGAAATAATGTTTTTTCTTGAACATTTTTCACGAACTAAAAAATGTTTGAAAAATGTGAAAAATATTGGCTGGAATATTTTTTGAAGAAACGGGAATGCGGTACAGTATTTAGGGAGAAAAAGTTTATGGAAATTACAGATTACATGAAATGATTTGTCAAATATAAGTAATAATTAACAATTTATTTTTCGATAACTAATGAAGTTGGAATATTCTTGAACCACCACAAGTTGGAAAATTTTCAATCGATTTTGATTTATGTACAAGTGAACTTAATGGGACACATCGAATTGATTAAGTTTTTTCATTTATATTTTAATTTTATTTAAATTCAATGTTTAAAATTTCATTTAAATTTTAAAATATTTTATTATTTAATTGCTATTTTTCATGTTTTTTTCTCCGTATGCTCAATCGATCCCGCCCTAACCTTTGCCAAAATTTACGCGATCTCGGCACAATGTCGCGATTAGCGCGCTTTCAATAGCAATTTCGCTCCGCTGAAAGTCACCGCTACGATTTATGGAATCGCGCGACCTCGTCGACCAACCGATCCGATAAACAATCCGGCGCGAAAATCGAGCGTTTCGGTTCGCGGGAAACGCCAGAAAGACCGGCGAGAAAGTCTTGTGCGCCTGCGCGCACGAAAACCCGCGAATATTCCGTCCGGCCGTGAGAAATGGCCGCGTTTCTCGTCGCGCGTCATTATCCGATGTTAACATGATTTGTTTGTTAACGAGCCGGTGCTAATTGTGCCGCGCTATCGATTTCTAATTAATAGTTACGGACGTGCGGATGTCGATCCTGTTATTCGCTCCCGGAAACAGGCTCGATCTTGTCCGATAAGATTAATTTTGTACCGCGAATGATATCGCGGACGCGATTTTCGAAATGGCAAACGCCGTCGCGGAAATCGCGATGTATTACATCTTGATATTTCGCGGCCGATGACTTCATCCGCGGTTCCGAGGTCTCAATTCGCGGATCATAATCGAGTCGGGTGATTTCGAATGTTGTTGGTTGTAAAGGAGAAGAGAATATGCTTAATTTATTTAATTTATTTATTTTGAGAAATCACTTTTGTAGTTTTGTGATTTTACTATATAATAAGTATTATTATTTACAATATTAAATTTGCAAGACAAATTTCAGGAATTTGATTTCCGACCAAAGAAACACATATAGTAAACTCTTGCGTAAGTATCCACCGCGCAGGTATCCGATCGCTTAGGTAACTGTCTTTTCCTTTGCATAGGTATCCGGATTCTATGGAATATACAGAACTAACGAAACTAGCGAAACTAACGAAACTAACGAAACTAACAAAACTAACGAAACTAACAAAACTAACGAAACTAACAAAACTAACAAAACTAACAAATCCAACAAAAGTAATAAAACCAACGAAACTAACGAAACTAACAAAACTAACAAATCCAACAAAAGTAATAAAACCAACGAAACTAACGAAACTAACAAAATTAACAAAACCAACGAAACTAACAAAACTAAGGTAAAACATAAGATTTTCGAATCCTAATAAAAATCCTGGAATTATAATTTTTGAAGAATAAGTATTCGAGCGTTCGAGTTTGAGCTGGTTTAAATTTCGGAAACGTATTTTCGTTGGGCTTTGGCCCCGAACCGAGAGCCTCGGCACATTTATACAACGAAAGAAAATATTAAGAAAAATAACACAACAAGACAATTGAAGTACGGTATGAAGCGTTCCTCGAGCAAAAGATCATCGAGAAAAGCTGCGGAATTATAATGGGTTGGTTGGTTGGGTTCTCAGGCCACTGAGGGAACAGGTGCGTGACGTCAGGTGGGCAGTACCAGAAGGCTCCTCGAGATGGAGAAGAACCTCGTGCATTTTTTTCTCGTAAAATCCACGAACTTGCAGAACTTCCGCAATTTTCAAATAAGACGCGCGCAAAATTGCACGCGAAACGCCGCGCGGGCCGAAAAACGGACTTTTCGGTCACGCCGGGCGAAAAAAGCGGCATTTTTTCGCGACCGTTTTCCAGCGTCGCGCGGAAAATATTGTAACGACGTCAATTATGTAATGTTCCCGTGTTTTGTGCACAAATGTTGCCCGCAAAAAGCGCACTTTTATTGTCATTAGCATAGGCTTTTTTGTTCGCGCGGGAAAAAATTTGTTTGGAATGACCGACCATGGAACAGTTACGTAAAGTAATTTTTGCGCAAAAAAGCTGCCTTAACTTCGTTTCGAGTTTGACGGATTTCGCGCGTGTTTCGATTCGGACGGAAAAACGCCGAGCCACTAATTACGCCCGTTTCGAAGACGAGTCGGACACTTTTGCCGACAAAGCGACGACCCGGTTCCCATAGTTCAATGATATTGGATGAAACGTGTTTTACCGATCGGGACCTAATCGGATTTACCACCAGTTGAACAATGCGCTCGGACCCACGTCTCAAAGACGGCGACACGGCCTACGTAGCCCGGTTCGGTCACTGACACATTGTGCCGCGTTTGTTATTTTTGGGGTGGGAACATTTTTCCCTTGCGGCCCCGACTTTCCACGACTTTTTTAATTAAGTGTCCCTCTTCACCTTGTCTATCTCCTCAAGCATTCCTGCCGAAAAAAATGCATTAAAAATGATTCACGGAATTGATCGAAAAGTAAACAAAATTTCTGTATTGGGTCAATTTGAGCAATCAGAAAAAGTTCTATTAACATTTTATATTTATAGTAAACTTTACTAAAAATTTTTAATGTCATAATCGACTAATATTGTTCTAATATTCGTAAAATACAATTTTGTGATTATTGCAGTATCGTACATCCCTCACAGAAAAAATTAAAAAAATGTATTTGAACCAAATAAATTTTCTAAATTAAATACGAAACTAATAAATAAATATTTGTTTTAAGTAACTATATTTATTACAATTTGATAAATTGTACTAATATAAATTAATAAAAAAATTATTACAAACATAATTATTATTATCATAAATAGTACAATCATGTATTAAAATTTCCTTCTTTTATTCAAATAAATATATATTTAATTTACGTAAAAGTATTAAATTCAAATTAATCAATTTATGAAATTTGAATAAATTGTTTCAAATAGATAAATCTAGTATTTCCAAATAAATCACTCTCATTTATTTGAAATATTTGTTTATTCGATTCTAATAAACATGTATTAATTCAAATATTTTTTTCAAATAAATCGGTTTATTTAAATTCAATAAAAATTTTTTTCTCTAGGTGCATGCATTGAGGAAAATATCTCAAAATACCATTGATATTATATTGCAATGAGGTTATGAGAAATACAGAACATTCTTGAGATTATTTTTAATTTGGGACATCCTACGAATATTCTGTGCTTTTATTAATACTATTCGTAACAAATAGTGAAACATTTTTCTATTTCATATGGTAAATTAGCCTAAATCATCAAATAGAACGTAAATTATCTACGAAAAATTCTTCGCAGTTAAATAATTTTCTTGCAAAGCAGACACAATTTGAAATTGCTACATAGTATGATATATATATAAAATGTCCCTTAAATGTTATCAATGCAACTATTCTCTCAGTTTATAATTGTAAAAAAACAAGCTAGAGAATTGCGTAAAATCAGTTTTCGTGTTATTTTTCCTAGCATAATGGAGTTGCGTCGATTATACAATCGCGTTCTATTCGATTGATGCCATTGGAGAAAACGGATTTCCCGTTCGCTGAAGTCCCATAGTCGAATGACGTAACCCTCGGATGGTCGCGCAAATAAAATCGAAGCGTCGAAACTGCGTGGAAAGGAGCTCGATTTCGCGGATCGTGTCGCAACGCGACGCTTTGTATTTATATAAATTCACGTCCGCCAGGCCGGTGGAAGTGCTTTATTAATTGTCGGCATAACGTAGGATCTTGAGTGACGCGTGTTATAAGTTACGATTCATTGTATTCATCGTACGCGATGCGACTGGATAACTCGTGTTCCAATGTTTTGTAACGTCGGAAATTTATTGCTCGACGACAAATCCTCCCGATTGGCGGATCGTTGAAGGGTGCGGTCCAAAGTTTTTGAATAGTTAAAACTGCTTTTTCGGGGTCGGAAAAAATGTTTCTTCCCCGCGACAGTTTATAATCGATTGCGGACAGGTGTACTTAAGAACAAAAAAATTTATGGACAGTTCAAGCAAATGAAACACTTTTTTACTGGAAAACGCGGAGTTGCTTTATCGACTCTCACTAGATTCACAGTGATTGACTTACGTAAGTCCTTGATTTACTGGTATTTCTTTCAACTGGTTTACAAAATAAGAAACAGTCTCTCGGATAGTGCAAAATGTGTAAAAACGCCGGGTTTTGGTCGGTACACGCAAATCTGCTGCACGTATATACGTAATTCGTCCCTGCCAACCACCAATCATGTAAAATTTTCGTGTTAAACAATGTACGGCTCGCGTTTGTTTCGGCTATTTTTCACCTTTTCAAAGTTTCATCCAGGGTATCCCGACTTCAAATCCCACTCCATAACAACTGAATATACCTGATCGATAACAAATTTAAATTAATTTTCCGAAAATCATTTTATCGATATCTTGCAATATTTCATTGAAATATTTCCGTAGCCCAAAATTTAGTTCCTTTAATTTTTGGGTATCTACAACCTAAAGAAATGAAATCTAATAATTTAGAATTCAACATGTCTTTTTTAGAACCCACATTTTTCCTAATTTTTTCAAAATGCAAAATTTCTCATAAAAATCCTCAAATGAAACAGAATAGAACGGAATCGAAAAAGATTTCGTTCCATATAAAAATCTTCCTATTCCCAATTCCTTTCCTCAAAATAGTATTAACCCGTTTGATTCCCGCCAAAAACAACATTCTCCATTCCTGCAAAAAGCGGGTAGAAAAATTTTCGAAAACACCTCGACCCCTCTCAAGCGGCACCTCGATTCGCCGCCCGTGAGTCATTTTCCCCGGGCCCCCTTTGGACCCACTTTCGAGGCCCAATTTTTGCTCGCGCGGCCGCAAATTGCTCGCCCCCTCCCCGGCGGCCGCTTTTTACTTCGGCCGCAAAATTTCAATCGAAGCGGCGCGCGATCGCGCCGAAAAGGGCTCGCCCGGCTGAAATCGCGCGATTAGCATGCGCGTGCGCGCTGCGCGCAACGCGAATATTATTCGAGTGCATAACTCGTGCATATATACTATAATGATAATTCGAAATTGGAACGACGTTTCCGTTTTTCCGTACTGGTACGGAAGGCCGCGTAACGATTTCTCGGAACGCATGGCAGCCCGAGGTACCTGTCTCTCGACGGCGATGCAAAAATGTAATTAAAGGCGCGCTCGCTCACATAATGAAAGTGGATGGCGAGCGACGCTGCTTGGCTCGGCTTAGTCGCTATAAGTGAATGACGCCCGAAGGCCACGGAGGTGCCGCAACATGCTACAACAGTATTTACGTAAATATGTACGTTGATATTCAGCACGTACACACAGGCGCGAGCGAGCGGGGCCGCGCGCGCGGTATCTATGCATCTGTATCTACGCGTCGTAAAAACTTACAGTTACATCGAACGCCGCGGCGACGAAAAACCGAGCCGGGAGGCTGTAATTTTTGCGCCGATTTCGCGCCAACCCGATCGAACGCCGCCCGACCGATCGGGCCGCTACGTGACGCGAATCGAGAGACCGGCCGAGATTAAGCGAGAGCCGCCGACGGTGCTGCCACCTGCAAAGTGGACCGAGGCTGCGCAGCGATTGGGAGGTGTTGGGTGGGAGGTGGGTGGGGGGAGTTTTGAGGAAGAAAAGTCAGTTGGAGATCGGTTTGCATGAAAAAGATTTCTTTCGATTTTTTTATTTTGAATGCCCTAAGGGAAGAGATGCTTCAAAACGTTTTTATAACGTTTATTAAACGTTTGATGTTTTATAAACATTGGGTGAACTTTTAAAATGTCTAAAGAACGTTTTGTTTTATTGGGGTAATACTTGTTTTATGCCAAATCTATTCGTTTGGTGGAAAGAAGGTTGCTACGAGTGGATCTGAGGTTGGCAGCAGTGGAATACAGTAAAACCTCGCTTTGTAGTCTAGAAAAGCATCTATATTTGTCTCTGAAAGACCAAAACAAATAATCTCTCTCTTACTTATTTATTGTTATGGTGTTTACATAGCTTATTTATATTGCATTACGGTTTTAACAATAGGCATTGATATGAAAGATTTGGATACTGCAAAATGAGAAGTCTGCTTATCAGTGGTACAGTAATACCTAAATACACCGAGAAAAATGTCATGCTGAAACAACATGAATTCCTTTTATTACATGAAATTCAATCTAAATATTGTACCAGCATATTTTCATGTATGTAAAAATAACACGAAAAAATGCTACAAATACATTGGTTCCAGTATTATCAACAGGAAAAACAATTCAGGAATTTTTAGGTTATTATGACGCGGTGATTTCTCTTGGTGTAGGTTGAAATGAGATTACATTTCGAAAAGGACTGGGTATCTGAAGGATTTAGTCGAATGACCCGTCGACAGATTGATTCTTTGGAATAGAATAATTGACGAAATTGAGAAATGCTTAAGTTAGTCTTCAGTTTTGACTTTTGAATGTTGGCATCACGTTGTATTCTGCACATCAATGACACCAACACCATTTCGTTTATTCCAAGGTTACTCCAACCTTACTTATCTAATAAATACACTCATAACGCCATTAGCTTCCAATATCCACCGATAGGTGTCGCACTTTTCCCACAACCGACCGGAGCCTTTAGGTAATATAAACCAATTCTTCCACAATTTCGCAACAAGACCTCTTGGACTACGGTTTCCTGAAAACTGGGTTTTCCGGGAGTGTTTTACGCGGGAAATCGCAATTTTAACAAATTCCGCCACGGTGACTGCATTTTGACCGATTACGTAAAACAAAACATGTTTCAACTCAACTTACACGTTGCATTACGCAAGACCTACCCGTTTAATGTTGGAACAACGATAAAACTCGGCTCGCCTCGCGGACGTCGCCGGCATTATATTCAAAATCATGCACAAATCCACAACTTGGCGACTCTTTCCCATGCGGAAAGGGTTCAAATCGTGGCAGTGTGCATAAATGTGCACGAACGCGTGTAGTTAGACGTTCATTATGATCACTTGTAAATAAAGATGAAACTAGTCATCCAACTATAGTCGCGTGGGCCGCGTATCAGTGATTCTCAACCGCAAATATTGATCTTCAATACAATATGATTATATAACGCGTGCATTTCACGCAACCGTTCAACCGCTATTGCAACAACAAAATATTATTGTCGACTACCGATCGCGCTTGCAAAATCTCGACCGAACGAGTGGGATTCGCAAAATTCAAATGTAGCGCCACATATACATTCTTTTGTCGCAGAATTTTTATCAGCTTCACAACTGTCCATAAATTACATACTATAAAAATACAGAATCGCAATATAAAACCAAATTTACACTTCTTAACCTATAAAATGAGGTTAAGTACTTTTTAATAAAAACAAGTTTTATCTTTAACGAATTTATTTTTACATAACTGCAATTTTTAGTATTCAGTTTATATATCTTAAAAAAATTATTTAACAAAAACAGAAGAAATTATTTTATAAAATGAATGCAAAAGGATATCCGAGATAAAATCTCGATCGAAGATGCAAAAAGCGTCACGAAAATTGAATAATCATCGCCTAGATATTTCGTGCTATACGTAGCCGAGAATTGAATAGGTCGAAGCGCCACTTGCTGAAATATTTAACGCGCTCCGAAAAGGCGAGAGGGCACGAATCTAATGGGATTTTTATTTTAAAGCTCGAAACCAGTCTAAAGAGTGTTGAACAACACTAATTGACCTCTAGGACCTGAGTGACCCGGCGCGCGTCCAACTGACAGACCAGAACAGCCGACGATTAAACTTCCCGTTAATATTACGTCTCATGGCTCTCATATCTTTTGTTCCTCACTACCGAACGCAGTCGTGTCCCTTGATCAAATATTATCGCAAAACTTTCTTCGCCTTTCAATTTTTCGTCCATCACTCCTCGCTCAAAATGTTTCAATCTCGTAACAATTAAATTAAATCAAACCATATTGAACTTAATTGAATTTCCTATCTTTATTTATTAAATAAAGAGCAAATAGAACAATAGAGAGAAAGAGAGACAGAGGGAGCGAGATAAAAAACTGAAACGAGATGGGGCGATTGAACAAATCAATCGTCGTGAAATTCAGACCAAATAACAATATTAAATCTAATAATACCCGGCGGTAAAAATGTAAAAACAGCGCTTCGTTAGCAAATAGATGGTATCGTTTTACATCGCTCGCTAACCATTTATTAATATAGCAAAACGTTGTTTTTAAATCGATCGCTATCTCTACGATAGTTAAATACAATTGATTCCATGGCATATACGCCTGCATTGTAAATATTTGATGAATAGAATAAGCGTATCTTTAGCTAATACCAATACATATTCATGGCTGACGAGAGAAATTTATTCATATGCGAATCGCGCGCGAGTATTTTTGCGACGCCGCGCGACGTGCCAATTACCGGCCCGGGCCCGCGGATCCACGCGGAACGGGAAAACGGCGCGTTTCGGCCGGGGAAAGCGCGCGGCGAAGGGTGTAGGCGAGCTGATGAAATCATTAGTTGGACGATTTATATTTAATCAGCTGTAATGCCACGTTCCTTTTATAGTCCTCGCGGTCTTCGAGTTTCCACCCTCCGCGTTATTTATAGTTTGCTGTTACTTTTCACCGAGTTTTTATTTGCGAAACTAAAACAAAATCTTGCGGTTTATAACGCGGTAGGCTGCTGTTACTGTGGGGTGTTTATTGTAAAGGTTTATTGGTCTACTTGATGTTAAAGCAAAGTTTCCTATAGTCTCTGAGGGGAAAGGGTAGGGAAGACTCGAAAGAAATGTGAGAAGACAATTTTGGGAGAGTCTGGAGAAAGTCTGTGAGAAGGCAGGGAAGGTTTTGAAAGTCTTGGTAGAGAAGAGTTTGCGAAATGCTGGGTGAAATCATCAAAAAGGCTGAATGAAGTCTGTGTAAGAATTGGAGAGTGGACAAAATCTGTTTAATTCTGCCTGTCTTTTTATAGGTTAACATTTCTGGACAAAGTCTCTTAAGAATATGTTGATGTGCAGAAAATCTATTTTTGAAAATCGATTTTTCAAAAACATTTTTTGATCCAAGAGAAAATCCACTTGTAATAAACTTTTTGGAAAAGGCGATCCAAAATGTAGGATCTCACACGGTTTTTTATCGGACTTTTGTAAGAACCGATTTCTCGCTAACGAACGATGATATAGTTGTCGAATGGGAAATTAATTCGGCCGGATAAGGATCTCTTTAGGCACGGTACTTAAAAAGTGGCTGTGTCACTCTAGCCATTCCGTTTGGCTACTGCAGCTCAAGCGCCGAATCATTTATTTCGGCATTAATGAGTGAGTAATCATTCATTAGCCACGCCGTTCTTGCCGATCACACGCCGAACGCCGATGAAATTGATTTATAAAGTCACCATTGATACCGCTAACGTGCATAACATGACACAATCCGCTTCGGCCTTTCGAGCTCGTCCTTTTATTTTCGACACTTTTGTTGTCGCGCTCAAACGTGACGTAAAGTGTGGCGTTACGTCGAATCGCGTTACGTAACCCAGCGCCTTTTTGAGGTTAAGAAAATGGCCGCCTGTTTTCCAGCCAATCCCGCCGTTCCCACAACATTAGCCCCTATTTTTCCGTTTTCGCGTTTTGGCCAACTGCAAATTTTCCTCCCGATTTGCCGTGAATGGAATCCCGAGGTTAGCGTCGGGCGAACTGTCGGAACGAGCTTATTTGAATTTCGGTTGAATGTTGGCATAAAGAAGGACGAGTGCTCGCGTCTTCATGCTTGGCTTCAGATGTGCCGGGCCGATCGCACAGGAAAACAAAATAGGGGAGAAAAAGTTTCACGTTTGTACTTCCGGATCGCCGTTGAGCTGGACAGTCTGTCCGGGAGACTGACTGTGTCCGTGCACGGGCAACCCTGTCATTATTTCTTGCAGATGCCGCATATTTCTACGGTTCCGCTAGACGACTACCTCATAACTAGAAACCTCAATAAGGCGGGAATCGTTGAAGTCCGAATGCAACCTGTCGTCCCACTAAACCGATACATGTGTTACTTAGACGAAACGTCGATAGAAAACGCACGGTTTTCAACCTACACATTAATATTCGTCACGACACAATTTTTTCGAAGGGTTATGCAATGGCAGTTAACGAAAACCGATTGAAGACAATACAAACGTAAAACAAAAATTCTATCGGTTCCAATAGTGTTTCTCAATCGGTACAAACGGATTAATTTGGCTTCGAACTAAGATTACTATTTTGTTATACATAATTAAGGTAATTTATAAGATTTTTGAAGATTTTTAAATATTTGTATCGGTTATCGTCTATTGGTATCATATATTCCAAAAGTCAAAACGTTAAAACGTTTTACAAACGTTTATTAAACGTTTTATAAACGTTTATAAAACGTTTTATGTCCAATAAATTTATTCTGCAGGGCATTAATTTTTTGGAATGGTTTTCAATTCTTTTCGACTTCAGGGTTTCAAGAAAAAATTATGAAACATTTTGGATGGTAGGCAAGGTAGGAAACGACAGCGAAATTTGCGTGGAATAATTGGAGTTTTTCGGTCGGCACGTTATATAGTCATCTTGTGTACTTGAGGCACGGTCTACCGGTTGTAACCGCGACACAAAAGGTCGGCAAAAATCAGTCGAACAATAGACGTTGCCAACCGGACGGTTCGAGTCTTGCGCCGGGCACGTAAAGGAAAAACTGGGCTACGGGCGCCGAGTGGGAGTCGACGAGGTTGCGCCGCCTCGAAACAAAACACTCGGGCCGAAATGATTCCCAAAACGGGCGAGTGTCAAAATTGATCGCGCCGATGAAAAAGCGGCATTTCTCACGAGACTTAACGCTACTTTCACATTTACCCGCGCGCCCATTCAGCGCCAACATCATATTCATATCCTTTGTCTCTAATTTAATCCATTGTCAACCCTAACTGATCTCATTCAACAGTCAATGTAACGATTATGTGGTGCTGGTTACAATCGACCGGGTTAACTCAGATGTTAAAATTGGTTTAACACGCGTGAGGGAAGACCCGGGCGACATCGCGAAATTAATGGGGGTATTCCGAATTCGCACTTGACTTGTTTTTTCGAAATCGATTTTTGTAGTACGGCTTCACTTGTAATGTTAATTTAATTTTTTAATTTAGTTTTTGGGAGAATTTAATATGAAAAGTTTATTTTATTTAATTTATTCATTTAATATTATTATTTAATTAAATAAAAAATATATATATATTTTAATTTAATAATAATAATAATAATACAATTAATAAAAAAATAAAAATAAATAAATTATTTATAATTTATTTATTTAATAGTGATAATGTTTTTCAGTTTTACAGGAATTTAAAATACTTTAAATTTGAATAAAATAATATAAATTAATAAATGTAAATAAAAATGTATAACGATTGCATGTTAAAAAAGAGGTTCTTTTGGGGTCGTTCGTCCACGTGTCGCCTCACTTTCCCATTCACTCATTGTAGGTCGAAAACGCAAACGAAAATGTCCATTTTGCGAAACGTCTCCTCGGGATCTGTAATTTGACTTGGTCGACTGGTCGGCCGACTGCTGCCAATTCGTGTGGCGACAATGGCGTCTCGATTTTTGCAGGCAACCCTTCACGTCGGTGCGTGGGGATTGATCCTTATTTAATGGATGGGTACAATAAGTTATAAGCTATTCTTTTGTGAAAAAACTGTGATCTTAAAAAGGCCTTTCTTCCCGAATTTGTAGGAGGTTAATGTGTGGAATAAGCAATCTGGGGTGAAGGACTCTATTCAAGTTCAGCGAGTCGATAAGTAGTTGTCGGAAAGTTTCACTTCATCTCTTGTAGCGAAATGATCAATTTCGCCAAATTCAAGTCGACGACTTGGTCCTCCGGGCGCCGACCATTTTTTCGTCCCACTTTTCGAGTTTAAACAAACCTACGAAAATCGTCCGAAAATCGCGCGCCACTGCGACCCAACGAAATGTCTCGTGGAAAAATGGCTCCCCCGGCACGGCAATGCAACACTGCCCGGTACCATGTGTGCAAGACCTCATTGTCCCGAAACGACAACTGGTAATAGAAACCGCTCTCATTGTGAAAAAATATATAAGCAACGGCTGTTTTTTAGGCCGAACTATTGATTCCGGCGGTTCGGCTCCGCTCCAAAGAAACATTTCTAACCTCAATTCGATCGATAGACTCCCACCGGCGGGAACCCCCCCCCCCCCCCCCACCCGTTCCCACACGGCTAAAACAAAAAAGACACGGTTTTTCGGCCCCGACAAAAAACACGCCCCGTCGGAAATTTCGACACGCGCTGCGGCCCGTCAAGTGCGCGCCACTTTACCTGCGGATTACCGAGGGAAATTTTTCGGACGAAAAGTTCTCACGAAGATGAACCGCAATTTCCAAAATCGAACCTTTTCCCAATGGCTCTTTTTCCTAATTAACGTCGTTCGAAAGTTATTGATTAGGTTTTGAGTGAAAAGAAGATTCGATTATTGAGGTAGTCACCTCGTGAATAGACCCCAGGTGGCGCTACCGTCGAGGACTGTCATAGTTACCTGGAACAAAAAAGTGAAAAATGGAAATCGATTTAACTCGATTTAACTTAAATAAACTAACCTATAAATACGGTATGATAGAAAAAAATTGAAATTAACGAAAAAAATTTTGGGGTACAGGGGGCGGTGGACTACAAATTTTTTCGCGTGCAATTCAGCGGGAAAGCGTGGCTTTATCTATTTATAATTTAGATTTCTTTATAACTGGAAATAATGTTCGTTGATAATATCAACGCTTCTATTATCTTCGTAAAGGTAGAGCTCTGGAGTGGCTCTCCTTGGAGCTCGAGTAGCGCCCCGCCTACCGTCTCGTTGTTCCTTGGACCCTATGCATTTTATATTTCTCTTCCTCTAAAACTGTAAGGCCGCAGCCCTTCAAATTATTCTCACTAACGGAAATGTGTAATTCAATTCGTCACTGCGCCTTTTTTCCTGAATAATATCAAATTGCTCCCATTCGGGACGAAAACAAATCAAACTTCTTGCATCGACGTCGCCCGAAATAAATTATTGTTCTTGCGCCGAGGTTCTCGCGGCGGCCGAAAAAGTCGCTCGCCGAAATTCGGAATCGCGGAAAGCGGAAAAAAGCGGCCAATCAGCGCATTATCATTTAATAAGAAACAAATTGAGACATCGCTTCATGATCTGCCGACGAGCGGGGCGCCTTTTTTTCCTGACATCTTTGTCCGCAGAAACACTTGACGTACGACGTGTCTACGATGACAACTAGTACAAACGTATCCTGAATACGCAATGAACCGGAATCCAGAATAAAAGCGTGGCATTTTTTCCGCGCGCTTTTTCCAAGGGGCACTTTAATGAATACAAATAAATGCCGCATTTAATTTCACCTGCCGATTGACTCGGTCCAACGAAACGCTCATGTTTATTTAATTTCGCGACGGAATGCCCTTTACTTGATTCGATCAATTAAATTGTCGGCCGCGCGAACCCGCAAATTTTTCGCGGGAAACGGCGATTTCGAAAAAGTTAATTAGTTGGGGGGAGGGGGAGAAGGTTTTGGTCGGTTTTCGGCTAAGGGGAGAAGGTTATATAACGCGTGGAAGTTGGACTTGAGGCAAATTAAAACATACAAAACATGATTAGCCGCGCGGAAAATAAACAAAAAAGGGGGCAGGTAGGGCCCAGACCCTGGGCCAGATCGTACGGACGATCGGATGCCACGCGTTTTGCCGCACTCCACGACTCAGACTATAAAGCTTAAACTCGTGGCATTCGATCATTCGTAGCGTCTCGTGCTACAATGCAAGTCAATATTTACGTTCATTAGCCGAAAATGGACCTTAAATCTTCCAAAGAGTTCATCATGTCAAATCTAATTTTTTATATGACGAAAAAAAAATTTTTTTTTGAAAAAAGCGATTTTTTTAATTTGGCATGTTAAATGTTAGTTAAATAGGGGAGAGACAGACAATTTTGTGGGGTTTTGGATTTTTGGTGGAAAATTGGGTTTTCGTTTGAAAGCATTGCGAGGAAAATAGTCGTTGCAAAATGCGAGTGCAAATAATTTTTTGCGGGCCGAGACGAATAAAAGTACAAGGCTACTTTTTCGTGTGTACGGAGTTTGCAGTGAAGCGTCCTGTAAACCCGTGTATATCAGCGAATGCTCTTCTTCTTGTCTTCTCCGATTCGCCCGAGAACGCAAAAAATGTGACGCACAACCGAGAGCAAAGATGAAATTTTATCGTGGCCTTTGCTAAGTCGCTACGCATCCAGCGACTTTTTCCATTCCAGCGGCGTGTTTGCGTTTTACGGCCAAAACTGCACGACATTTCCGTGTCAATGTTAAAAATGTTTAACAATTAAAAAAAATTAAACGAAAAAGCAGGTTATTGCTTTTTCGTGCGATAATCTGCTGCAAGAAATTATTTGAAACAAAACTGCGTTTTATTGAAAAAAAGAGAAATTGGTGGGTTTAAAATTTTAGAATTTCGTAGATTGTGAGATTGTTGAAAAAAAAAGAAAAAATGTTTGCAAACAATTTCGGAAAACTCGAGCGCCGCGAAATTTGCATGAACAAATGTGAAGTAGTGCAAAGTACACGCTGTCGCGCATAATAATTTGATCGTGGCTTTTCATCCTTCATTGAAGTCATTAATTATGAATCAGTATTGAAAAAAGCGAAACGTAATCAGGATGCAACAGATACGAAAGACCATTTTTATCCGACGATTTATCGAATTACACTAATTTGCAAAGTGCCGAATCTGGAGACTTCTTACTCTCGGAATTTCGTCAAATTGTAAGAAGTTAATTTCAACGAACAAAAAATTGTAACTCTTTTAACAGAATTCAGATATACATTTTGTCAAGTAAAATTTCCTACTGTTGCTACAACTATTGCTACATTCAAATACCACATTTTTTGCCTCGAAACCGACATTTTCGTTCGTGTAAATGAGGAATTTCAATTTTTCCATTGCACATACCAATTATTTGCAAATCGTAATGTTATAAATATTGCGTTTAAACGTAACATTTCGTGCAATAAACCTTAAATGTCACGTACAAGAATTTCCTCCTTCTTTTCTCATCACTGCCTCGGACGCAGCAGAAGTTATGCACTGGAAGAAATTACTGTGTTGCCAAGTTTACGATCCTCAAAAACGTCCTAAAAATTAATTTCAACGAAACCTCGACGCGCGCTTCCCGGCAATTCGCGTTCCCAATTGACAATATTGTTCATCCCCAATCCTAAAAAAATCGAATTTCAACTACATTTCCAAAAGTTTTTTTTTTCACAAAAAAATTGCTTCCCGATTAAAAACTCATTAAAATCGATCCGATGACGCAATCCCGCCTCCGTTTTCCCATCAAAGACAACGCCTCGCCATAATTTCCCAAAACCGAAAGTGTTTCGTAAACCAAAATCAAATCTAACACTTGGGCGTGAATGTTCCGAAAAGGCAATTAAATTTCTCCGTATTAGAAAAAGTATATAGATCTCATTTTGACAAGTTTTCGGGATGGAAGATTCATAACCGGTTAACGGCCCAATGAAATATCATTTCGAAATCAAAGAGACCGGAAGAAGGCGCTGACTTTGGAACAACGGACGCACCCAAATTAAATACAGGCGCTTTAATGTATTTGGCCGAATCCACGGGAACCGAGTTGGCACTCGTGCTTAATTTGAGTCAAATTAATAACAAGTTCGAGAGGGACGGCGAACGGCGCTGGGAACGCGCGACAGAGACGCCGTCGAGCGAAAGAAAAGGAGCGCCGCCGTGCGAGCGAGATGGCGCCACTGAGCTGGCCGAAACTAGACAGAGACAGAGGGAGCGAGCGAGCGAACAGTGAACGACCGCACAGCGCGATTCGACTTAGCCGAAAGACGGCAAAAAATGTTTTCGAACGGAAGCGGGGCTTTCGGGAAGATCATAAGACTTGCACCGAGCGGATTTGTCGAATGATAATTAGAGCTCGAATCCGCGCGGAAATTACCGGCGCTCGTTCCCGCTCGGCCGACGTATGACCACGAGGAACGGACGATCGTCAATCATCGAAGACATTAACGTTTAAAGGATTGGGAGGAATCGGCCTTTATTTCGTATCGAGCCGACTTTCGGAGGGAAAATCTTGGAAGGTCTGCGCCGACGGGCAAATTTCAGGAAATCGCTTCGGGTGGTTTTGAGGTTTTTGTGAAAGAGTGGAAATTTTATAATGTTAGGTCAGGTATTGCAACCTTTTTCAGCCGAATGAAGAATATATTTTTGATACTTTCTTCATTTTTAAACCGAGACAAAAGGTAAAAAAATTAAGAATTCGTTGTCTTACGAGATATATCGTAAAAGGTAAAATGTCTACGATAAATCTCGTAGTATAAAATTGTCTGCAGTTTTCTGAATGTCTATTTAGTAATGCTGGGCATTAGAATGAAGTGAGATTGGGTCTAATGCTATTATCTAAGGTCTAATGAGGTCACATCAGATACCACTGAATTGCCAGATCTCTTTCAGAGATCTCGAATTACATTTTTCACGTCGAATCGACCTTCAAGTTCATCGACCTTGGACCTGAATGCACAACCTGAAACCTTCCCAAACAAACTTGGCCAGCAACCTGGCAGGATCGACTAATTAAAAAAAGTGGAGAAACATCGCTTTTCTGTCCGCGATATGAAAATATATGTAACGGAATTAGTAGAATTAGTCACATTACAAGGATAGCGATTGGAATAGCAAAGTCGTTAAACAAACGAATACCACGGCGGACTGGCTGACGAAGGTACGTGTATACCCATAGGAGGTAGCGCGCGAACCAAAGGCGAGGAAGAAGACTATAAGAAAACAAGATTCAGCCAGTGCTACTTCAAACGATCCGCAAATGCGCCCCACACCTTCTCCCAAGGATTGCTCGTACTAGAGGCTACAAATAAGAGCGAGATCAAATCGAGCAAAACAAACGGACCACGCAACAGAAAGAGAGGAACAAGTCCAACCTAGTCTACTCTGGATTCCTATAATTGTTCATTTTTGCAAATTCCCGCGTTTTTGCCAGCATACGTGTGATCGTCGAGCTCGCAGGCCACTTTGATGTGATGAGTGTTTCCGAACACAGCATCGATACCACCTTATAATGTATCTGATCTGTAACCGACAGCTGCTCCATAAACCACGACGCTTTTCTTTTTTCCCCCCGCGGCGCGCCGATCAACCGGCCGCAAATTTTGCAGCTTTTATTGCGGATGTCCAATTCGAGGTCGAGGTCGCGGCTCTCCCCGACCTCTAACTGGACCTGTTCTGCCCGAATTTCGAACAGCTTTGACTAATTTATTCGGCCGCTGACAAGTACCGATGTCGAGATCGATTTATTCGGGAAAAAGTGCCCGAAATTTAGTTGTAAAACTCCCGGCAAAAAGGCATCTGAACAAACCTGGAAACGGGGAGGATTTATTCGCGGCGAAAAGAATCGGCAGGTAAAAAGTTGGATGAATCGGATCGGAAATTTTACGTCCCGGCGCGTTCTCACCTCGGTTGACCTACATATAAAGTGGCTAATCCGACTAATGAGGTCGAAGGCCCATTTATCAGCGCGATTTTCCACGTTGGGAGTGGTGAAAGTGGCGGTAAAAAGGGGTATAATTTTCGTCGGGTCTGATGAAAACCTCATCCTCGAAAGTCGATTGTATATCCTCCGAAAGAGGGCCCGATCCGTCATTCGATTCCGCCGAAACGCTCGTGTCGGCATTGAAAAAAGGGGAACTCGTTAAAACATTACATTGTGGCACGTGGGAGGACAATGTTATCGAAGTTGTCACTCGCGAGGCTGTTGCGAGTCATGGGAAAATCGATCGGATTGAAATGGGAAAGAAAAAAGTTTCATAACAGTGGCATGGGCGACTGTAAAATAAAATCAGCCATGTGTAATACGTCTATTACATCACGTTTAAAGCTTACAGTCCTAAAGTTCCGGTATGTCAGCATATGCTACGGTCGACCGATTGCAATAGCGTTATTAAAGGAGTACAAGGTGGAGATTTGTGCGTTTTTTCGTCTGTGTGCGTGCGCGTGCGTGTGTCGTATAAATTGTAGAGATCGCGGCCCTGTGAATAGTCACTCTGATTCTATATCCTCCGGACTTTATGTGTTAATTAAGTGACGAGTTATGGCGTCGCGCGAATTTCGATCTCGACGAAAAACCAACATGCAAATTTTGTTTCATTGTTGGAACGAATTGGGTTGGAGGTCATATTAAGGAGGTTGTTCAGCAAATTAAAAAAATATAGGAAATTGATGAAATTAAAACCATGAAATCCTTTATCGAATCAGGCATTTGTGGTAATTTTTTCAGATTTTTTGACCATGTAGTTATGGAAACAAAAAATTCTAAGTTAGCTCTTTTTGCATGGAGTCTTTTGGGAAAGGTTAAGATCCAATGATTTATATGGAAATGTTTGTATAAGAAAATATAATATTTTAATAAAAAAACTAATCAAAGTTTGTGAATAAAATTTTTAATATTTAGGGCAAAAAAATCAACAATATCATTACATTAATATTTTTTCATGCATCAGTGTATATGAAACGGTACAACTTATCTCTTTCTGTTTTGAACTTTTAGGGAATTTTTCAAAAAAGTACGGGGTTCTTGTTATAACTTTAGTTTCGGCGTGGCATTGAACCTTTCTTTTTTCGCCATTCAGAGTGCAGGAAATTCGCGACTCATTTTGGCAAAAAGAAAGTTACCGTCACAGAAATGGCACGCTTAATGTATGGACTGAATGAAATCCCACTTTTCCCAGCAAATACCGCGCGAAGCCAACATCTGACCGTCTTATTCTGGCGACGAAAGTGCCCGGGAGAACATTCTGCACGGTATTCCCACAAGGTTGCAATCGTTTTTTGCGACCGATCCTATGCATATTCAATAAGAAAAATCACTTTTATCAACGGATTTTTTGGAAGAAAAAACAATGTAGAAAAAACACAGAAAAATAAGAAGATGAGAGCTGGCGGTGTTTTTGAGGGATTTACCGTTGGAACGGCAGTTGCATCTTCAATATTACGACGTGTTTCGAGGAATCGGCTAAGTGCTGCGGATTCTGCAATTCCGCCGAGTGCGCACGTAGGTCGAGTTGGACTTAATAAAATATTGCAACAAATTACAGATTTAGTGTCACGAGACCCGCGAGGTCAAGCTCTCGCGGTTTTTTGATTGACGTCGCCAACAAACTTGGACTTTAAATGATTTCGGCACGATCGCGCGACTGCAATTCCATCGTCATCGACGATCGCAATTAAAATTCAACTTTTCTTTCTCGGAAATATTTCATGAGAAAATATCGTTTTGCGACGCGCACATTTTTATTGTCCATAAATCATAAGTGGGCCGTAAATGAGTATTTAAGGTTTCGAAAACTGAAGAGGAAAAAGTTACGCGAAAAGCCACCGAAAATGCAAAAATGACTGCATAAATCTCGAGGGCCGAATCATTTTTCGCCTTTTTTCCCCGCCGTAATTTATTCCCTTTACTGGTACGTATAATGTATAGGTGAATAGGTGTATGAATTTGAGAATAAAGGCACCAAATTTACCGACGAAATGTTAAATTTATTAGATCAAGATATTCGTGGGCGTTTCACGTAACCCTTGGTCTTCACCCTCGTGGCGTGGTTTCGCTGTTCGTGTGTACGTGTGGCGGTGTCTTCCACTTCGTCGAAATTTCATTTTGCACCGGCCAACTTGCAAAACGCGATGATTCCAGCAACGTAGACAATTTTCTATTTCTCGCCACACTGTTCTACAAAACACCTCCGCTATTTTCAAAATCCTACTTTTTACACCTAAAACCACCAGTCACCAATTTCTTCCCTAGTTAAAAAATTTCCTACATTGCCTAATAAAATAAAAAAAATCTCTTTTAAAAACTCTTTCAAATCTTGCAGAATATTATTTTTCAATAAAACATTTTTTTTAATTTTGATCGTTCTTCCAAACGCAAAAAAAAGTTTTAAAAATTGTGAAATGTTGAAAAATGGATGCAAAGGTTTTGGGAACGGGACCTTTGGGGTTCGTCGATTTCCCGCGCGACCCTGGCGCCGATCGGCACGAAAATGGCCGGCGTCTTATCGGGTTTCTCGCGGGTCGTCTGGAATTGCGCGTTTTATACCGCGGCTCTCCGGCTCGGCGAATTATTTACAGCTTCTTGGCATGGAGAAGATTTCTCCGGGTCAAGAGCTTTGCCAGCAAGAAGGAAGTAAGGATGATTTATATTCTCTGCTACCAGTTCTGCTTCCAAGCCGCGATAATACCAATCATTATCATCGCTTAATAACAGGCATTACTGCCAACATTGAAATAATGTGTATACCCCAACCCGGCCGACTGGTTAGCGGGTTCGGTTCGAACTCGGGCTTGTCTGATCCATTCTGGCCACCTTTTACTGACAGCTCCGCGCAGTTCTCTCTTTTTCATAATGAATTTTAAATTTATTTTTATAACTAAACCGTGCGCGGTGCGCCGATTTTTATACGGCCGGGGCCGACACAATTACGCCCGGCTGTGCGTGACAGTCCGACGACTGTAAAACCCTGGTAATGTTATATTGCGAGTTTAGTGCTGCGCGATTTTGCGCGTCCGCCGCTCGCGTTCTGCGCCCGAGATACGAAAACGGTCGAGCTACGCACTCTTTGTGCGAGTGGCGCCGCCGCACGGACGGCAAAAAAACTTTTCGTCGCCTTAAAACGGGCGCACGATTTTTACCTAGGGTGCAAGGACGTGTTTGCACTGGGTACCATGTGTGAGCGACGGTTTCCACGATCTTCAATTTTTTAAATTGTGTTTACATTAAAAAAAATTTTTTGTTTAATATTGAATAACATTCTTGGTGTAATCAAAAATTTGTCTGGAATGTGCTAAAAATGTTTTGTTTAGGTGTGAATATTTAAATGAATTCAGAAGAATAAGACTGCACAATTTTTAATTCAGATTTTAGATTCTACCCCAACGGAGCCGAAAGTTCAATAAACATTTGACGAATGTAATAATTTGTTAAATTATGGTTTTCTGAACGTTTGTAGAACGTTTGGAAACGTTTACTCTATTAAAAAAAAGATATCTCTCGGAATCGAACTCGAGCCTCCAAAGTGCCAAGAGGACACCGTAACACTGAGCCACGTGACTTATATGTATATAAGACTTTCTTGTTGATATTTCCCAGCATGCAATTTCATAAACGTTTAGAGAACTTCCCACAGCTGGACATTAGTCGGCTGTGGGTTAATACCCTGAACGTTTACAGACCGTTTGGAACGTTGTAAACAAACAACTCTCTTGGGTTAATAATAAAAAAATGTAAAATATCAGTTCTGTCCAATCGATTTCTATTTCAAGATAGAAATTGATGACATTTATGGAATCTAATTACAATACTCTATTCCATTCCGGGAATGTCGGCCTATAAACTGATTCTAAGTTAGGTTAGGAAATCGCTGTTAATATTGTCTACGTCATTCAATTCAAGAAACGGTATAGGAATATTTAAAAATCATCTACTTTGAAAACTTATTCCTTAAGGCGTCGACAAAGGCAAAGAGCATGTTTGAATCGACGGTTTGCCACAAAAAATTATGTTTTTTTATTAACAAAAAAATTGATGATCAGATGTTGAAGAATAATGATTAATCAAGAATAATGATTTCTCGTTTTTGAGGTGACACCTAACCTCAAATCTGTGGATTCCCGCAAAAACCAGTTAAGTCACTTATTCATGTTTTCGAGATATCTGAGTTTAAAGTTTCAAAACCTATTTTTGATTGCTGATGAAATAACTTCAATTGGGAATTAAATATCGGTTTTGTGCCTCCATCTACCGGCAAAATTCTTGTGTTGTTCAATTTGGACTGAAAAATCTGTTTATATTAAAAAAATGGTACTTAACTGGTTTTTGCGGGAATTTGAAACTTAACTGGATTTTGCGAGAACTTGGCATTTTTCTGAATATCTGACAATTTTGTGGAAACATGACATTTATCTGACTATTTTTTATATATTTATATTTTACATAATTTGCTACATTTTACTGACGATATGATACTCGATGTCCCATTATATTCATAATAGAACAACAACAAAATTATTTTCGTGAATTGCGGCATCTAACGAATTTTTCTGTAACTGCTAAGTTCTTTGAATTAAATGGTGTAGTGCGAATGTAAACATTGTAATCAGGACAATCGTTGAGATCGTTGGTCGTAACATTGTTACGTCTAAAATTGATAAAGGTTTAAGAAAATCTAAACGACTTGCGCAAAAACCTAAAATTACCTACAAAGATCTGAGTAAC
>JABFPB010000056.1:0-64289 GCA_022817645.1 Ceratoteleas bidentatus
GTTGGTCTTGTCAAGTGTGACAAGACCACTTGTTACACTTGACAAGACTTTTCATCATTTTCATTAACTTTCACAACCTAAAACCTGAGATATTTGATAACAAAGTATTATGAAAACACATGGTTAGAATATTAAATGATATATCTGTATATATCATTTAACAAAAGATTGGAATCAAATATCTCTAGTTTCATGTAGTGAATGTTGATAAAAATTCAATTCAAAATAAAAAACAATGGTTATGATATTTTTTTTACATTTGAAAAAATATATTTACATAGTTATTTTATGCTTATGGACTGAATACTGAATTTTTTAATTTTGCTTATTGCTTATAAAGTTGAAGCTGAGCTAAAATTGTTGGAGAAATGCCAAGAACGATTGAAATTTAAATGAAACAATTATTTAAATTGTTAAAACCCCTAAACCAAAATACAGCTTTGTTATGCAATGATTTATGTAAACATCGTTAAATGTGATCAGTACGCAATTATTACGTCTCTTACAAAATCCTGAGACTTTATTTAAATATATATACCAGGTTGCATGGTAATAGGTAAATATTACATAACAATTCATTGACTGCAGAAAAACCTTTCACATGCATGCCTTAGGAATTAATGTGCATAAATGAATTGTAATTCAAATAATACTTCATTAGACCCGAGTTTAATTAATCTTCGGGATTATATCTCTCTACATTATCATATAACAACTTAATAAAGTTGTTCACTTGAATAGATATGAAAATCAAAAATACTGTAATCCCTGGAAAACTTACAGTTTTTTAATTAAAAAATTGCATTATAAAAACTGTATACCTTTTTCTCAATCCATACAAGTAAATGTCTTTGAAAAACTTTGATTTTTCAGTATTTTCAGAGTAAACAATTTTAACAAACTTCAAAAAACAATCAAAGCTTGAAATTAAATAAAAAATCCAACTGTTCTTTATGAATTCATCTAATCATTTCAATCATATAAAACACGAATAACAAGAAAAAAGTTTTATTTTTTCCAACAATCATTAAAATTGCTGCAAGTATTCAAATGAATACCACTTTCTTTTAACAAACGTAATAGATAATGTATCAAAACCAATATTATATAATGCATTATCCAACTATGCATTCTAATCATGCATTAAAAACATATATTATCAATATAACAGTTCACAGTGACCTATGAATATATGAAAAACGATACACATATGAAAACATATCAGACATGCAAACTTTATATTCTAATCCTCAATGACAAACTGTTACCCAACATTCATTCTTCACCAATCCACCGACACTTATCGCCAACTTTTCATTGCGTTTTTAAAATTAAAAATTCACAAATTATCGTCATTCGGTCATTTTCACCTATCATTGATGTCAATCAGCAGTCACTCAGTGTAAATAAACAAAGCAAACAACAAAGTAAAAAATATTACGATAGTGGCAGCGAGGCGGAATTATTTTGAAAACGTCACATTGCGTGTTTTTACATTCTACTATTTCCACTGGACAAACGTGTACGCTCCAAATCGTTGCTTAGCAATTCGGCATCGATCAAAATAAGAGCGATCAACGGACATCCGCCAAACAATTCACTCGGTGCTGCTATTATATCCCATTTTCGCTGTTCGCTGAGTGAACATCGTTCGGCCGAATTTGAATTGTTGTTACGAAAGTATGAGATACAATTGTACATCAAAATAATTCCGCGTACCGGCGAACCGCAGCTCGACAACTGACCGACGACTGTTCCGCCGCTAATTCAACTTAATCTTATTGTTAACATAACAATAGGAAAAATTATTTACCGTAACTTATGGAATAACAAGGTTATTGTAAGATGGTAGCAGATAGATAACAGAGTCGAAAGATCTTGGTTGGTGTGTTCGTGAAACTCGGCGGTCGGGATTGGGAAAAGGGGACTCTTTGTGGAAGTAGACGTAAAAGTCCCCAGACGAAAAGCGCGCGAAGAAACGAGATTTTGAGTTGTGGGAAATGGAGAAAGGGGAAATTGGAGAGTGGTTGAATAGACAAAATGTAGACATTGATGTACTGATTCTTTAGGAAATTTGAAAATTAATTTTTTGTAGTAAAATGTAGATTTACTACAAAATGTCGATATTGATGCATAGATTTACTACAAAATGTATTTTGATGCATTGATTCTTTATGAAATGATTCTGTTTGTAAGTTAATTTTTTGTAGTTTCAGATTCATGAGGTATTACAAGTGAAATATCATATTAGAATGCAAGTTTCAAACGAGCGCATTTTTGAGCGAAAATAATGAAGCTTGAATTTGGCAAAATTCCGAATATTTCACATAAAACCAAACCTATCGAAAAATTAAGCATATTAAACATCCCTGATTTAAAAAGCATAGTTTCTATAATTTAATTAGCTAAACAATACTGAGTCAGAAGTCCGAAATTCAAACAAAAATTTTTATAAGAATAAAATAAAGTTTTATTTGCCAAAGAAATTATAATTTAGTTAGTTTTTAAATTACAAGTTTTAAAAACTGATTAAATTATAATTTCTTTGGTACGAGCGACATGAGTTTTTTAGTGAGTATCGTTGGTACTAACCAGCAAGTTACTAGTGTTTCGGTCAGATAGGCTAGGTTGATTTTTTAAATTGATAAGCAGTAACTGGCATGATGGATGCAAAAGCGAAAACGACAATAAGTATTATAAATTGAGTTATTGGCTCTCAGGACATGTCTGGTCTTGTGCCATAAATATAATAAAAAAGTATTATATACAAAAAATTTACTTATGATAGAAAAAAACAATAAAAAATATAATTAAATAACAAACTAATAAATAACTTAAGATACAAATATTGAAATTAAATTAAGTGTTGTAATAATAAAATGCTAATACAAATTGATCACTGAAATTTGAATAATTCGTTTTATTTTATTATTTATTTCTTTTTCTTTTGTCGTTACAAGCAACGTATTAAGATTCGACAAGGCAACAAAAATAAGCAATTTTTGTTGCCTTGTTTTTATTGATAAATAATAAATATATATTGCAATAAAGGTAGAAATGTATATGTAATCAACGATACTGATTCTAATCGTGATTATTACATGTTTGTAATAATCTAATACAATTGGATTAAAAAACTTAAAATATTCAATATTTTCAAATTTATACCCAATAATAAATATCCTCATAAATTTGTATTTGCATTTGCATTTCGCGCTAACATCAATTTCGCCTAAAAATCCTTAGAAGGAAAAACCGGACTGCTGAGAATCGATCCCCTTAACTCGACCTATGCCCCAAAAAGAGAAGCTCATCTTATGCAGTGGACCACTGAACCATTGGATTCAGACTGCGTATAGGGAAACCCACTCGTCCGTTTATCCAGACGATTGTTATTTTATTTTATTTTCTTTACTTGATTATTACAGCGAATCCAGAAAAATACACTCGAATTCAGAGTTCGTACAACACACTTCCAAAGTTAAAAAAGCAGTGGATTGTATCCACACTCCACTAATAATAGTAAATAATGGATAATAATGAATCAATTAATGTAAAACAATCTTAACAAAAATACACCCAACTTGCAAACGTCTAGATATTCTGTGTATGTGGTCGTCAAAAATGAATTGGACTGTGAGAAGTTTGAACAAATTCCGTACTCTACGAATCGAAATATTTACATTTATATTCACGCGCAACTAATGAAAAGTGTTCTGGGACATTATTATTCCGGTTTGAACACCATTTTAGAAACAAATAATCTGAAAATCTCTGAAAATCTTGGAAAAAGTCTTAAAATAATTCTGAAAAAACAAATATTGTGATTTGTACAGTACGGAATTTGTTCAAACTTTCCACAGTCCGATTCATAAATGCTTGTTTATGAATTGGATAAATGCAATAATGGATATAATCGTATGTAGTATTGTTGCTGTGGGGAATACGAACGGATAGAATTTTCATTGCAGATACAATCGGTCACAACTTTGTATCTGCGACTTTTGAAACAGATTAGCAATTATTTTATGTATACTATATTTATTACTTCCCACTCTTAATATGGAAAAAATTAATGTAAAATGTAAACTGAATAAACATGTATTTCTCAAACTAAGGTTCTGTTACAAAAAACCTCCCAATTCCAATCGTATCAGCATGTTTTATTTTTGCAATATAAATCGTGAACATAGAAAAAAACTGCAGGTAAAATACGGTGAACTGAATAGCGTTGTATAACAATGACGTCGGCTCGGTTAAATATTAATAACGCGGGAAAGTTTTTGAATTCGGTTAAGAAGCAGGTCACCTTGTTTGACCATTGCTTGGTATTGCCAGTTTTTACTATCCGGCCGATTGGTTTCCACGACACCGCCAACTCGGTCCATCTTGCAATGCAATCGACCTGCGGCGATGTATCTCGACAATTCCCTAAAATCAAATAAAAATTCCATTACAGAAACATCTCACAATCCTTTATTTTTCAAAAAACATTTGTTAACCGTGGAAAAAAACATCTCCTCCACTTTACGTAAATTTAAATTCCTAGTCCTCTTACGTAAATGTCAAGTGTATTTATAAACGCCTCCTTTGAGTCAAAAGCACACTTACTGGTCAATGTATTCTATTGTAACTCCGAACGCGTCCGCCATGTATTCGAGCGTCAGAGATCGGTACGATTCCAGCAATTGTGTGTACGCCAAAATACGCATTTCACGGACATAATAACGATAGTGTGGGTGAATCAGATAATCTGTACGGAGGCGGCCTTCGACATGTGCTGAAAATAAAATGGAGACATTTCAGAGTCATTCAGAGTTTCCACAAAATACGTGGATCGTAATAAGTGGCGTAATTTTAATTTGCGCCGTAAATTTACCCAGATTCTTGAAGAAATCGGCATAGTGGCAGTTGTATAGGGAAAACAAATACTTTTTGACGTCAGGGTTACTGTGCAGAACTTCCAGAATCTCGGAACCCTTGATAATTTTGTCCCTGAGTTCGTTTCGCGGTAGACTGATCATACTTAGGTACACAGTGTACCGCACGAAGGTACTGTAGTCCATGAGTTCATAGCTGGTAAAAGTGCTGATCGTGTCGAGGAAAAAGTTGGCGGCTTCTTTAAAGTCACGCACAGCTATGCAGTACGTCCCCTGGTAAACCTTCAATCGGTTTCTGCGGTCCCAGTCACCACCTTCTTCTATTAAACTGAAAAAGGAATAATGTGATGGAAATTTGATTTTAATAGTCTGGTGATTGAACATTTCTCTCATTCAATCAACCAAATATTTCGACTTTTATTAACACAGATTTATAGGATTAAGATTATAATCTTATTCGTATATAATTTAGATTATATACAATATAACAAGAATGTATCTTATTAAATCTTAATAATTATTTGAATTGACGTTTTACAATCCAGCATTAATATAGTTCATTTTTCCTGTATAATATAATAAAGATCTCTTTAAAACCAGATTTTTTTATATTAGTAAAATAATATAATGTGATAAATTGAAGTGTTTCTCAGGGAAATAAAATTGTATTAAAATTCTATTTACCTTTCAGCCTTTTCAATATTCCTAGTGATGAGATCGTGATCAATATAGAAGAGACCAATTCTAATGTTATGGAAAACTATATCTAATCTGTGGCCAAGTGACACAGTTTTGTCATAGGTTTTCCTAAATGAAGACAAAGCCCCATCTTTGTCACCAATTCGGCAGAGATGTTCAGACTTCTTCAAATTGGCCTCGCGAACTTCCATTTCGCCCAAATTCTGTTCAGCATCTTCAATTATGCGATCCAGTTCTTCCAGTTGCTCTTTGTTTTTCGCTTTCATACTGGATAAAAGGGCTTCGTCAACTGGCCATTCTAAGTCACGACAAACTTCTTCATAGAATGGAGCCATGTCTGCAATGAAAAATAATTTGTTTAATTCAAATTTAACATTAAGGTTTAACTTGTATAAATAAGCAACAGAATATATATTCCTGTATGTTTTGTACATGATATATGTAATAGTTTATATGTAATAATATTGATATTTCTAATGTCAATATCATTACATATAAACTATTATGTAGTTTATATAACTATTAAAAAGGGTTTATACCATTAAATTCCCCAATACAAAAATAATAAAAATAATAATAATCGTCAGTAAACTGTAGTAAAACAAGTAAGAAATATAAAATGAGGAGTAAAACCTTTGTGAGAAGCAAATTTGATAAAATAATATAAGTGATAAACAACAAATTTGATTGCATTTAATTCCAAAACTTTGATCAGCAATTGTGGTGATAATCATTTTTAAAGGTATGGATGAGGCCTATTGCGTAAAATCCGCAATATTACACTAAATCCGTGACATGAATTGCAAAGTTTGGTTAGGTTTTCAGCAAAAGTGTAGAATTAATTCAGACCAATTCAAACATGATAAACCATTACACACATCACAACAAAAATTGCTAAGCACTGACAATGTCGATGCAAATTTCAGAACAACAACAAAAACTCACTGTCTTTGATGATGGCATCCATAAGTTTTTGTCGCAAAGCGATATCGGTTTTGTACTCCGGAAGGCTCAGCAGGAATTTGATCTGAGCCAACTCCAGGTTCGGGTTTTTCTCCAAACCCTCTTCCTCCAGGTTTTCCAGCGGCATTGTTGTTAGCGGTACCTGTATTTGTGTCAATCGAGAGCACCGCTGATCGCGACGATGAGATGACAATTTTCGAAATCGTTCAAATCGCAGCTACAGCACTGGTCACGAAACAAACACTCCGGAGAGAAACGGAACGTAAATTGCGAAGTCCGGAAAACATCTCTGTCTGTCATCGTTCAGTCTGCGAAATAGAAGAGAGCGAAGTTTGTTGACCAATGTGTTTGCTTTCTTTTACTAACGACAGTTGTAGAAAAGGATGAAGATATGTGTTGAATCGTTGTTTTTTAGTTATTGTAAATAAACTGGTAGAATAAAAATGTATAAAAAAACTATCAAAAATCTAGTAAAAAATTAAAAAACCTAAAACAAAAGGCCACATTTCTTAAAAACTGATACAAGTTTTCGAAACTCATTTTAAAAATCGCTAAAAATTTTCGATTGTTGTACTACAATTCCATAAAAATGAAGTAAAAGTACAGTTTTTATGTATTTTTTATTTACATTTATTGTTTGTTTAATTTAATTAAATAAATACACGATTTTGAATAAAATATTTTCTTTATTGGCAACATAGTGCAGATGGCGCCAAAGCATAATAGAATCCTGGTTATTTCCGCTAATTACTCGAAATGAAGATGGCGCCGTAGTCGCATCTCCTAATTTGGCA
This sequence comes from Ceratoteleas bidentatus, assembly GCA_022817645.1. Classification (NCBI taxonomy): domain Eukaryota; kingdom Metazoa; phylum Arthropoda; class Insecta; order Hymenoptera; family Scelionidae; genus Ceratoteleas; species Ceratoteleas bidentatus. The sequence continues at coordinate 7,337 of JABFPB010000056.1, forward strand.
CCCTGCCTCCTTCGCGATCACAGCGCCACCTGTGCCGCGAGTAGCGACGAAACTTGACATAAAAAGCGAAACAAGTGTCAGTCTCGTGAGTCTCCTCGCGGGAAGACGTCGGCGGAACTTAGGTCGGCGGATCAGCGTTAGCTCGTGCCGCGCCAATGTCATCCCTATTCAAAGTGCTGTGGCGCAACGTGACGGGCAGCGGCTTGACGGAACAGCTGTCGTGCGCGCGGACCCACTTCACCAAGATGCAGATCGCGCCGCTGCAGAAGTCCGCACTCGAGGAGAAGTGCATTCTCGTGGACGAGCATGACAAAATGATCGGCGCCGCGTCCAAGAAGCACTGCCACCAGATCAAGGACAACACCGTGCCGCTGCACCGGGCGTTCAGCGTGTTCCTCTTCAACGACAAGGGCGATTTGTTGCTGCAGAAACGCTCGCCGACAAAAGTGAGTGTCGATCCGAAGAATCGTTGTGAAAGTCGCCGGTTATGTGGGTCAGTATGCGGCGTTTACGAAAGCAAAAGAAACGGGATTCGTGATTAGGAAATGCAGTGAAATGCACTGAGTAAAATGAAAAAAATGTTGAAAAATTGGTTCATTTTTCAACAAATTTTTTTCAGTTACTAACTATTAATTAAAATCAGGAATAGGGGTATAAATAAATAAGTATCTAGGACTGAAAAAATTAAGAAAAAAAAGTTAACTTGTGATGTGCAATGGTTACTGGGAGTTTACAGATTCAATGAATATTGATAATTTATGTAAATTATTTTGTAATAGTAAAATTTTCAATTTTTATTGCAGTGGGTTTTGGCTGAGAATATTAAAATATTTCATAAACCATATGGTTCTGTTTAATGTATCCAATATTCTGTCACAAAATTAAACCGCAAATTTATAACATGTGAAAACTAGTATTTAATTTAAATCAAAAGAGAAAAGTGTGTTAGAAAAGATCATTTAAAAGTACATATAATTGTAAACACTACAAAAATTCGTTGTAAAAATATAAACAATTTTGTTAAAAACATATTTGTATTAATAAACAGTAAGTTTGTCAAATGATTCAACCTACATAATACACCAATTGATATCAGTTACATACCCTTCAAAGTAAACACAGAAAGTATTTTAAAAATAGTGCTTTAGCTATTAAAAACATAATTACCAACACTTATATAACTCAAGCAAAAAATTGTCACCTTTTCACCTCATTTCCCAAATACCAAATCAATTCTACCATCAGCTTGGACGATCTGCAAATAAAAACCTATCTCCATTAGATAACATCGTCTATTCCAAGTCAACACTCTCTTTCAATTTCAAATTCCTCCGTACACTCAGTAGACCAGTCAAAGCCATTTTTAGATCTATTAGTTCTCAGTAGCTGAGAATCATTTAAAATTAAAAAGATCTAATTTTAAAATGGACTTGAAAAGACTTAAAACGGACAATTTGATAGAAATGAATAAAATCTATTCAATTCTAAACAACCACCAATGAGAAATATGCATTTTTCAACAACATTTCAGAACTGAACTCATGAATTTCAATTTGATTCAAATTCATCCAATATTTCAGTACAAAATTTTTATTTCACCAATTTTCTCTTCATTTTCAATAAGAGTTTAAAAATATAATTATTTTCTCTTCAAAAATAATTATAACGTTTTTTGCAAAACTTACATTTAAGTTGTGATTTAAATCAACAATTTTATTCACTTGATTTAAATCATAACAATCCTATTTTTATCCAAATCATCATTGTGTCCGTTTTACAATTACTTTTTATTTTCAAACACTTTCTTTTTAATCTCTATTTGATAACTCAGCAAACTGCTTGGTTATACACCCAAAAATAAACCATTCCTTTGTTTACTTCAGATAACATTTCCGGACCACTACACAAACACGTGCTGCAGTCACCCGCTGGCCGAAATCCCCGGCGAGATGGAGGAGGAAAACGCGTTGGGCATCTGTCGCGCGGCGCAACGCAGACTCGGCTACGAACTGGGCATTCCGGCGTCCGAAGTCGACGTCAACGATTTCTCGTACATCACGCGGATCCACTACCAGGCGCCTTGCGACAGCCACTGGGGCGAGCACGAGATAGATTATGTGCTGTTCCTGCAGAAGGACCGGGTCACCCTGGACCCGAACCCGGACGAGGTCAGCGAGGTGCGCTGGGTGTCGCAGAAGGACATTCGCAACTTCGTCCAGTCGATCAACTCGCCGCTCACGCCGTGGTTCAAGCTCATGCTGGAACACAAGCTGGATCTGTGGTGGAGCCACCTGCACGACTTGGGACAGATCCAGGACCACAAGACCATCCACCGCTTCCTATAACGGCGCCCGAAAGACAGATTTTTTTTTATCGAAAACGAGTTAATGAAATGGGGGGAAGAGACATTTTTACGAGAAAAATCAAAATGGGTGGTTTCAACCTGGGAGAAGAGTTTTGGACTAAGGTCCGTTTCAAAAAGTCGTTTTTTTCATTTTGGAGAAAAAAGTTGGGAGTTAGGGTGGAATGGTGGCATCTTTTTCGACAAAGATTGAAAGACAAAATATTTATAGGATTTTAAAGTGAAGAGTCGAAAAAGTGTCGGGGTCCTGTAAATGTTAATTTTTGTGGGAGATGATCAGTCTAAGACTGGAAATTTCATTGATTGTTATGTTTGAAACATACTTGGTGCTGGGAAGTTTGATTTCAAGGATTGATCTTTGAAAAGGATTGCAGCATCGTGTAAAAAAATATTACAACCGCCTCCAGCATTTGCCTAATCCGGAGGAATGTTTATTAAGATAGCTGTATCTTATTTAACGTCTGTACCTTGAAAACTTCAAGTTAACAGACGAAAATTTGTTTGATTTTCGATTTGTACATTCGATTTCATGTACTTAGGTATCAATGATAAAAACGAATCATCTTGTATTGTAAGACGGTATTTATATCCTGTACACATTTGTAATAGATGCAACAACAATGTAATTGTAAATGGATTTGGGACAATTCTTTATTAAAAGAGTTTATTTATGTAAGAGCTTTCGTTTATTTGCCCTCTTATTCCCCAAGAAACCTAATCATTTTTTCATTTTCAAGAAGAAAATGGTACTATTAATTTGTATAATCGGCAGTATTATGCATGTGATGTAATATTACAATACTGATATTAAGCACAACCGTTTCTAAAGTAAAAAATTCACTTTGATAAGTATTTAAATATCTAGTTGATATTACTTATATTATTTGTTAAATGACGTTATACCTCTCTAATTGAAAGTTCATATTTTTCATAACTATTTCACAATTAAAAATATATTTACTATACTTTAGTTATCTACTTCCTCTTACTTTCTGTGAAGTAAAAGTAAATTATCATAAATGTCCTTTTTCATTTAATTGCCTTCTACTGTAAACATATCAGACCAAATATTTCTGTTAAATTCATAAAAGATAATAAAAATGAAATTCATAATGCAATAAATTGTTAAATAAATTCAGTATTTATGAATACTTGTACCTTTAAAATAAAATAAGGTATGATTCGTTCCAAGAGAAAAATATGAATCTCTGAATAAATGGATGAGTGGGATTTTCGATATGGAGTTGTGATCCAAAGGTTTGGTAGTCCAGTGGTTGAAGTTTGCGCGCCTTTTCGCGGCAGAGGTCGGGATAGGGAGTTCGATTCTTGGTGGCGACGACAGTTTTTTCCTTCGCAAGATTTCTAGGCGAAATTGATCTTGGAAGAATATTTCGAACACAAGAAATATGTATATAAATAATAATAATAATTTGTTCAATTTGTTGAATAAATATGTATACGTAGAACACTAATATGTTTGAAATCAGAAAATGACAATGAGGGTTGACATGTTGAAATGTTGTCAATTACAGTAAAGTAATTGTCATAAACGATTAATTCTCTGACTTTCCTCAAAATCTCTAATGTAAAAACCGAATAAATCCGAATTTCTTTTTCTAAAAGCTTATGGCGTATTCGAGCAGCATTCAGAGAAAATATTAATAAAGGACAGACATTCCAAGCCACGTAATGCGTCCTTTACTAATATTTTCTCTGAATGCTACTCGAATACGTCATTACAAAACTCCACAAGAAACGGGGGATACTTTAACAAAAACCTCCGCTTTTCCCTTTCAATTTTCTTCCCATTCCCTCCAATTCCCGACTTTCTTATCTACTCCCCAACATTTAAATGCACTAAGCCTCCGCTATCGTCCATCCACGACGTCCGCCCGTAGCGCCATCTGCGGCCGCAGCCCTCGAACCTCGCGCGTCGCATTTTTCGGCGCCGCGCGCGAGTTTTCTGCTCATGCTCGCCGCTCTTTAATGACAATCATTACAGTATTATGCCGTCTTTATGGTCGTAATGGCGTTTTTACGGCGACAGCGTGATGACGGGCTGGAGTAGCGGTCGATGTTGAGCAGCGAGCGCGTCGTCGCGTGCGACTGGAGCCGCGACCGGACGGACGGGCGCGTCGCGCACCAGTGACTGCGGATCGGCGCGATGTCGGCGAGGTCGGGCCGCGACGCAGAAGCCGCGGAGGATCTCGCGGACGAGAGCTGGCGGCTGCCGCTGGCGTTCAACAAGCTCCGCCACACGACGCCGATCGACGGTCTCAACTTCGTCACCAACACGTGGCGCATGAAAGAGCGGGTAAACACCAAATGCCGCCCGATCGCGAGGCGAAATCGCGACCCGAGTCACGTGACAACCGCCGACGGAGTTCGGTCGAATCGGGGTGCCGCGGTTATGAAAAAAATGCAATTCAGGGGGGTGAAGTGTTTTTGTGTTTTGAGGGATTTTAGTATGAGGAATGGACATTTTTTTATTTGGTGTTTGAAGATAAAAAGTATTGTTTATTTTTTTGATTTGCTGCTTAGGTTGCGATTTAAATGATTCAGAATGGAAAGTTTGTCAGGTGACAAGAGTCTGGGACGAGTTCAATTTATTCACTTGTGTGCATAAATTATAAACAATGTTATGTAATAGGATTATGTGTATTTTTATTTGCGAAATTGTGGATTTAAGGAAAGGAAGATTTTGCAGAAAATGGGCTTAAGCATGAAAATGTTTTGCGATGATTTTTCTATGATTTTTAAATGGAAAAAGTGTAGAAATGCTTTAGTTTCTTTGGAGATATATAACGTTTTGTTTTCAGTTGAAAAATTGTAATTTTCGGTTTTATTTTGTGAAAAAGTCATATTTTGTCACTTTTATGCAAATTAGTGTAGACAAAATTATCACTATGATGTTAGTGAACGTATCAGTGTTATTTGGACGTTCCTAACTAAAAAGTAAGTTTGTAGAAATTGATAAAGATTTTTATATTAGTTGTAATTTTGTAAGAACCGTCTTTAAAAAGTTGAAGATTCAGCACTTGAAAATCAATCATATTCAAATAAATTCAAGATATAGACTATTTGACAAATCATGTTGTCTTAGGAGTTCTTTTTTACAAAGCAATTGATAAGAGAATTGAAAATGATTGAAATATGATTTAAAATGTCACAATACAATGTAGTCTAACTGAGGAAATTCTATATATATCTGGAAACACTTTATGGAATGCCCATCTGTTGACATTCATCCTGAATGTTTTCTTTATCGAGCAGCCTTGGTCTTTTTATTCATTTTCTTGAATCATCTGTATGTCCATTCCAGCAATGACGAAGAACTCTATTTCTCAAAATTTAAAGGTGTAAAAAACAAACTCTGCCTTTTTTCAATGTTATCTGCCTGGATAACGGATTTTGTAAAAAAACATTAAAATTTCCACTGGTGGCTTTCTTTTTTTATGAATTACACTGCTCAAAAGAAACCACTAGAAAAATCACAAAATTTATCAGCTTTTAAAATGTATATAATTTTTATATAAAAAGATAAAAAGTAACTCACAAAATGCAGAGTAAGTTTTTATTTACTCAGTTTTTGATAAATTTTGCAAAATTTGAAAAAACTATGATGTGTTATGGGCTTTTGAAATTTACTCTGCTTTTTGTGTTTTTTTTTTGTTCATACTTCATATTTTTCAGACTAAAAAATTCATTAACTTTTGTTCAAATTTGCCCCAGTTATATCGATTTGAAAAGTCTGCAAATTTTGAGATTATTATAGATTGTTTTTTCGTTTGATCAGGTACATTTTCACATTTTTACGTCTTTCAATAAAAAACATTATTCATCACATTTATCTATTTCTATTCCAGATGAAAACCGTCAGCGTTGCATTAGTTCTCTGTCTTAATGTTGGTGTTGATCCTCCAGACATTGTCAAAACTCAGCCATGCGCGCGCCTGGAGTGTTGGATTGGTATCTAATTCATTTTAATTCAATCTACTTCAGCTAATTAATGCTTCCCTAACTTCACACTCATTGACAATATTAAAATTCAGTTCTTCAACCACATAATTTCTTCATTCTAGATCCATTGTCTATGAGTCCTCAAAAAGCACTCGAGACCATAGGATCAAATTTACAAAAGCAATACGAAAGATGGCAGTCTCGAGCTAGGTATAAGCAAAGTCTGGATCCCACTGTTGAAGAGGTGAAAAAACTCTGCACCTCACTGCGACGTAATGCTAAGGAAGAACGAGTACTCTTTCACTATAACGGTCATGGTGTGCCAAAACCAACGACCAATGGCGAAATATGGGTTTTTAATAGGGTAAATGAAAACATTTTTTTATGAACAACAACTCACATCTGCATATTTTTGCACATTGGCATGTTGCTTTAAAGCTCAAGTTGCATTTTAATTGCAAAAAATTATCAAGAGACTTTGGACAAATATTTATGGCCGAAAGTACCTTGGAATTCAAAAGCATCTGCTGATTACGAGCATTCGCGAACTTTTTAATTGGAATGCTATCGAACAATGTGGCTCGTGCAATTATGCTGCATTTTGTTAGTCATTTTTTATCGGAGAGAGGTTGTGAAATGTTATGTTGATAATTGTAAACTGCAATTCTCATTTTTCGTCAACTCATTTTTGAAAATTTGAATGAGGGAATGAGAGTCGAGTGACTGAGCCAAATTAATTTACAAACTATTTCGCAGCTCTTGACGCTAAGAATGTTTGAGCAGATGCCTCTGAAATGTCTGTTATGTTATTAGATTCTGTCTTGTTTAATTGAAAAATGTTACCTGGGAAACTTAAATTATTCTGTTATTATATATTTTATCTAATCTGCAAGGAAATAGTTTTTTAGTAATATAAAGTGAAGAAAGTAAAAAGTCTATTGAGTTTGTGATTAAAATAATTTGCTTTGATAAAACTTTAATTTTTGGATAAACAAGTCTGAATAAAGATTAAGCTTTATTAAACTCAAACAATCGAAATTGTAATAAAAAATTGAACAAAAATTTCTGTTTAAATCAGAAATTTGATTTAATCAAAAATTGGTTTTCATTTTTTACTAAATAATGTTTCTGGAAAAAGTATGATATTTATATCAATTTTGATAAGTTAGAAACGTCAGTTATTATTTTCTAATTTTAATCTTTCTTAAAAATTTTAAAAACTCCATGTCAAAAAGATCAAATTTACATTAACTACCAAAAATAAAATTGCCTAATGTCTATAATTTTGCAAACGAAATACATCTGGATACCAATTTCTACTTCTTGAATTTTCAGCTAATATTTAAATAAACATAACATTTCAGATCTTTCACTTATTTTAGAACATTTCCTCTAATTCGTCACAATTCCCTGCCATTGCCACAAATAAAAACTCTGATATCACTTCCATCGATTTGCAGACTTATACTCAATACATTCCACTGTCCATCTACGATTTGCAAACCTGGATGGGTGCTCCCAGTATTTACGTCTACGACTGTTCGAACGCCGGCATCATTGTTGACGCATTTCAGCAATTCGCCGAGCAGCACGAATGCGAATACGAGGTACATACCAGGCTTTTCCGCTTGTCCGCGAAATTGCCTCGACGATCCGCGATTTGCGTCTATCGAATACTTCTGAATCCGAAATGCCGCTGTGAAACGATCGTCCGACGAAATATGTATTTCGACGTTGCAGACGGAATCGCAGAACCTCCAGAACAGGGCTCCAGGATCGCCGAACGTGACTGTTACATCTTACAAGAATTGCATCCAGTTAGCAGCGTGCCAAGGCAATCAGATTTTGCCGATGAACCCGGATTTGCCGGCGGATGTGTTTACGTCTTGCCTCACGACGCCTATCAAAATTGGGCTGCGCTGGTATGCCGTTTGCCGAGAAAATGCGGACAATGATCAAAATTAATTTGATGTCTAACTCGCATTCCCTTGTCCGCAGGTTTTTACTACAAAACTCATCCAAACTCGTGCCTAAAATACCTCTCGAACACATCGACAAGTAGGTTTAGATGTAAACGTTCAAAATCTTCAAAATTTAGAGAGTTCAGATTTCAGATACAATTATTTCAGTATAATTTATATATTTAATAACTGATTTTTCTGATTTTATGCCGAATATATCAAAAATATATCAAGAAATCTATGAAAAGTTCTTCTCCCTAATTTTCACTTTATTTGAAGTGTAATTTAACACTGAACTCAAAATCCACAACAGATTTTTATAATTCAGACAGTGAATAAAGGTCTTTGTTACTGATAAATGTGGGTTTCAGGATCCCTGGTGTCATGTCGGATAGGAAAACAGTATTAGGTGAATTGAATTGGATTCTGACAGCCGTCACCGATACGATAGCTTGGAATACTTTGCCCAGAGGTTGGTACTACAAAAATTAAGAATGATAAAGTACCTCAAATAACGTTAATCATCATTATGCATTCTGATTAATTATCGTCCACTTCCACTTTGCAGAATTGTTTCAAAAGTTATTCCGCCAAGATTTGCTGGTGGCCAGTCTGTTTAGAAATTATTTATTAGCCGAGCGGATACTTCGGTCCTACGATTGTACTCCTGTCTCGTCTCCGAAATTGCCGCCAACATATCAAGTAAATTCGGTTACCTCTTTTTACCCATTGATTGATTGTTATATGAAAAATATGAAAAATGTATACACTCCAACTACAAACTCATTTGGCGAATTGGGACAGACTTCACAAGATTCCTATTTTCCTACTTTCATAAAAATTCATATAAAAACAGGTTTATTTGGTATTATTCTATGCAGCAATCAGTCCAAATTCAATTAAATCATAATCATCTCTTTTGTCTTCGAATTAATAATAATACTGATGATCAATATTTCAGCATCCTATGTGGCAAGCTTGGGACATGGCCCTCGACTTCTATATCTCCAAGTTTCCTATAAACCCCGACTGCGGTGAAAAATTCGCACACGCGCCTTTCTTCGAGGATCAACTCACAGCGTTCGCGGTGTGGCTGACGCTCGCTTCTAAGAACCGCAATCCGCCGGAACAGCTGCCCGTGATTTTGCAGGTGCTACTCGGCCAGAGTCACCGACTCAAAGCCCTGGAATTGCTCGGTCGGTTCCTAGACCTCGGGCCCTGGGCGGTCAATTTGGCGCTCAACGTCGGCATCTTCCCGTATATCCTAAAATTGCTGCAGAGCAGCGCGCGGGAACTCAGGTCGGCGCTCGTCTTCATCTGGGCGAAAATTCTCGCCGTAGATAATGTGAGTCGGCAAAAAAATTCAAAAAAATTGTTTAAAAAAATTTTAAAAACTCCAAAAAATGTTTGACAAAATAAAAAAAAACTCCAAAAAATGTATGAAAAAATTAAGAAAATCTTCAAAAAATGTTTGAAAACATTCAAAAAATCCACATAATCAATGTCCAATTTTTCAGAGTTGTCAAGCTGACTTAGTGCGAGATAATGGCCATAAATACTTTCTGTCTTTCCTGCAAGACAGCACGATACCCGTAAGATTCTTTGAAATACGATTTCGCGAATGAAATGGGGTTTGATTGATAGTTTTTCAATGGCTTGTTTTCCTTTTCAGAGTGAAAGCAGGTTGTACGCTGCGTTCGCTCTAGCGTGTATAGTTCACAACTTCCCTCAAGGACAATACGCAGCGTTGCAGGGGAGCCTGGTGTCCATCTGCCTGGAACAACTGGGTGACCCAAATCCGCAACTGAGACAATGGCTGTGCCTGTGTCTCGCGAGATTGTGGCACAACTACGACAAAGCTCGGTGGTGTGGCGTGCGCGACATCGCGCATGAGAAGCTGTACACCTTGTTGCAAGATCCTGTACCTGAAGTAGGAACTGGTTTCAAATATCTCATTCGTATAAAGCATAGAGTACATTTTTGTACTTGGAAATCGTTTCCGGACTTTTTAATTTAATTTAATTAAAAAAACTGATTTTAATTCAGAATATTTTATATGGTTATTTTAGAATTAAAAAAAGAAAAAAAAAATTAAGAAGTTATCTTACAATTTCTTATTTATGCATTAAACTTTCGTGGTTTTTCAGGTACGTGCATCCAGCGTTTATGCACTAGGAACGTTTATAAACAGTGTGACAAAGAGAAGCGAGCACGCCAACAATATTGATCAAATTATTGCAATGACGCTCATTAATACAGTTTCCTATGACATGTGTCCTCTAGTCAGAAAAGTATACATCATCGATTGTTAAAATTTGTGAAGCTAGTAGGCAGGGTTGGCATGATTTTAATTATGTGATTCAGATCAATAATTTAAAAATGATTTTCATTGAAATGATTTTTTGTTTTAATCGATGATTTGAATCATTGCTAAATTTTTTCATTTATTTTGAATGCTGCAAAAAATTGAATAAAAGCAATTTTTATCATAAAATTTAAGAAAAGTCATGAAAAAAAAAGTATTATAAAGAAATAGCTTTATAGCTATTTCTTTAGATTAGACAAGTTATTGTCTGGTACAGACAAATTCTTTTTTTTCAATGCACTAACTATAAGATAATAATAATAATAAAATATTAACCATAAACAATAAGCAACTTTACTTCAAAATTATAATACTTCTTCAAAAGAAGTGGGAAACAATTCAAAGAAACTTTCGATTAAAATCACGATTTCATTAATTTAACTCAAGTAAATCGATTCATTTGATTATATATCAAAATCATGATTTTTCCAACCCTCTAAATAGTATTTTCCACAAGATATTAATTTGTTTTACTGAAAAATGTGTAGGAGTTAGTAGTTGCGCTCCAGTGGATGGTTCTGCACTTTGAGAATTCCTTCGTTACCTTGGCCGACAAGATAGCCGAGGAAAACAACCGGCGCGAATTGGTAGTGGAGACGCTCTCCCCCTTCGGCGGTATGAGACGCATCAATTCGCGGGACAGACTCAAGATGTTGTCTCCCAATAGCACTTCCGACGCGACCGATGGCAGTCAAGAGCGCATCATCAGGGTCTCGTCGTCGTCGTCCATTAGCAGTCTAGGTACCAACAAATTCCCCATAAAACTCCCCTACAAAGAGTTTTACAATTTTACGAGTTATTAATGAATTCATTTTATTATGCATTCCATCAAACCCCAGGAAATAATTGGGAGTTTGTGCGGAAACCCAGTGAGTCCCTCGGTAATGACAATGTGTTAACGTTTTTGGATTTTCGTTGCCTGGGTTTAATTTTGTGATGAAATTAGCGAAATAATTGGGAGACGTTGTAAACAGTCTGTTTTCATTTTCAGGTTTAACCTCGCTAGGCAATTTACCAAAGTTCTCATATGGAAGCGTCTATGTAAAATTGTGGAACGGTTTGACTAGTCTGGATAACGACCCACATCCTAGCGTGGCGGCTCTGTCGCAGAAAGTTACGAATCATATTCGAAATCAGGTTAATATACAACTAATTTGCCATTGAATGATGAAGTAGAATAATGGTTTTGGAAACAAATAATTTTATGGTATAAGCAAATTTCATTTTCTTTACATATGGTATATGTAAAGAAAATGAAAATCAATATGTAAAGAAAATGAAAATCAAAATACTGAAATAATTTGTTTATTTTATTTTATATAGTAAAAATTTAAACATTTCATTTGTTAATGTTTAACATAAATCACATAATTTCACATAATCACAGTATTATATTGATTAATTTGTATGCTTTCTAAATCGTAGAATTATCTTTTCAATAACCGGAAAATTTTCTGGAACAAAACGGGAATTTTGCATAAGGATTTCTCTAAACCTCTTCATGGGATTTTATGGGATTTTTAGGTAAAAGATACATCACTCGGCAAGGAAACGGTTGATGGAAAGCTGTCTTCGTCTCTGTCTCTGCCACCTTCGCCTTCGAATAGAACCAATTATTTGGGGTAATTAGAGACTTGCGATTAAGTGAATGCTTAGTTATCTTGAAAATGGATTTCTAACTTATGGCATTTTCAGTAATAGTAAGGGAGATTCACCGCCTGCGACTGCAACGACGGATATGATTCGGTCGGCAAGAGGATCGGCGCAGACTAATCGTCCTAGGAAACCTATACCAAACACGGTAATAGTCACTGCCTTCAAAAGAAATAACTGTAGAAAATGTTCTTCTTCTAAAGTTTCTGCTTTTAGAAGAAATAACAATAGAAAGAAAACGATATTCAAAACATTTTGTTCGAATATTGATCCGGAGTTGATTGCACTGCTATGAATTTCAGATATCCGAGGAATCTGACGAAGGAACTGGGGTGAAGGCTCCACTCGTAAAGACCCACTTTGTCGACTGGTGTTGTGCTCAATTTGCTCAGCCTGTTAATTACGATAGTGACACGGAATTGAACGTAGATGTGGAAAGCAAAGCTTACCATGAACGAGACTGGAGGTATTTACTCGTTTCCAGCAAAATTTGGTAGAGTGTTATTTGAGTTACTTATTTTTCGGACATTATTTTCCAGATTTCAAAGGAACAAAACTGTAAGACTGGAGGCTCGGGAGGAAACTGCGAGGGCGCCACATGGAAGAATAGATACGCAGATCTTCCACACGAGGAGTCCTCAATCGCCTGACACTATTACTTTTCATCCTTTCGAACAACATGTAGCTATAGCTTGTAAAGATTATTTTGGGTCAGTATTGGTATTGTTATTACATATATTCGATAATTTTTGTAAGGAAGTGGGAAACAAATGAAAAATTATAGCCAAGAAAAAAAAGTGATAATCCTAAAAAGAGTAGATTCATGAAAGCTTATAAAATGGATTTTCTCAAATTCCTTCTAGAAGTAAATGATACATATAACGATGAAAAAGGTATTATATGATAAGCAAATCGTTTTTCGAATTACACTGATATTTATCGAGTCATAATATACATTAAAAAGCGACTAGAAGTACAGTTTTTATTTGACTTTTTTAACTGAAATTATATCACAAGTGACAAACTATATTACGCAGAAAACAATTACTTTCTGTTATTAATTTGTCAATAAATAATTAATTTCCCAATTAATTATTAATTTAAATTTATTATTAATTAATTTAATTAAATTAATTTGTCAATTAATTATTCATTTGTCCATTTTTCAGTATATGGGACTGGAAAACTGGCTCGAGACTGACTTACTGCCCAAGTCGCGGACCGAACAAAGTTTCCCGGATCACGTCGCTCGAGTTCGTCAATTCCCACGACATAGCGTTACTTCTGGCTGGTTCCGATGACGGATCAATTAGGATATGGAAAAATTACTATAATTTATTGGGACCAACCGCCGAACCCACTTTATTAACCGCGTGGCAAGCACTCAGTGATGTACAGGTCTCCAAAAACTCTCTAGGTACAAAACAACACTTTCCTTCTGAACAACTTAAAATATTAAATTCCTCCTAAAATCGTGATATTTTCATGTTCAATTTTTCCCAGGAACGGCTGGTCTCGTTACGAGATGGGAACAACGAACCTTGACATTGGCAGTCGCTGGGGACGTGCGAATAATCAGGATTTTCGATGTCGAAACGGAAAACAAAAAACACGACATACCGACTGGCGCCGATTGCTGTACCACGTGCCTCGATACTGATGATATAGGTAGAAGAATAAACATCGTAACTGGATTTTCAATTTCAAATTGAAATTTTTTTTAATGATTTGCATTAACTTTATTAACATTTCTAAAAATACGCTCGAGTTTTACAAGTTTGGAAAGTGAAACTAAAATGGAAATATTAAAATAACTAAATTAATCCAAAAACTGTTTTGTATAGGAAATATGATGGTGATCGGCTGCGGCGATGGTTCCGTGCGTTTGTTCGACCGAAGGCTTCCAACGAACGAAGCGAAGGTGTCCACGTGGCGAGAACACAGCTCGTGGATCCTGGGCGCGTCCCTTAGGAAATGTGATAGCTCGAGGCCGTTAATAGTAACCGGCTCGTCGTCCGGCGAAATCAAATACTTTGATCTCCGAAACAATAATGCCGTCAACGAAATCCAAACGCCGCCCAGTATATCTGCTTTTGCGGTGCACGAATACGCCAACGTATTTGCCTGGTAAAATTGAACAACCAATTCTCTCCTCTAACAACCATTTAAACCTCGTTGAAAAATATATTTCCGTGGTATTTTTTATTTATTTATTTATTGTAGGCAGCAGCAAAGCTGATTTAGCATAATTTGCATAAATTTTCTCCAATATCACATTTGATTTTGTATCTTTAAATTGATATGAAATAACCGAGTTTATTGCTCATAATTCCAATGATTTCTCATAACTTCAATGAGTTTTCATGTATAATATGAAATATGAAATAATTTATTTCAGCAGTAGTTCAACGAACCAGAACATCCACGTCTACAATTTCGACGGTCATCACATGAACACGATCAAATTGAACGAAGGGTTCATGGGAAATCGTAGCGCCAGTCCTGTCAGTTGCCTGAGTTTCCACCCACATCGAGTAATCCTGGCCGCCGGTAGCATAGACAACTCCATCGTAGCGTACACGTCCGAACCACGAAGACGAATGTTGGACTCGTAAATTCGACGCGGTCATTTCGTAGCTCCGCCATTTTCATTACATTCAAATCGACAATCGCTTGATGATCATCAGTTGTACAGTTTTCGCTTCATTCTAAGACGATTCGAGATTGATTTTTGGGACGCGTCAAGTAAAGTTAATCAAAATGTATGAAGCAATCTTTTGACGTTATATGTAGGGATGTAAGACTACTTCGGTGCAAGAAATTGAAGGAAAAGGGAACGCAATAATCGACGCTTCGTTTATAGCGACATATTTTGATACAAATTTTGTTAGTTTTTTAATTGTACATAGCAATCGATAATAGTGCTTATTATCACGTTTGTACAGATTCTATAAATATACGCCTGTATACTTTCTGTACATTGAACACGAATTTTCTATTTTTTGTAGCGTAAATAAGCTTTTGTACACCGAGGATTCGACAATGAATTTCGTTGGTTTTAGATATTCGCGACTCGAGTTGTCGGAGACTTTACTTCCCTAATGTGCGTTGTGAAAAACTTGATTTGTCATTTCAAATTTCGCGCTACTGAATGTAATGAAAATAAATGCAAGGACGTCAGATGTAGGGACGAGGAATAATCGGGGAGGAGGAACGCAACAAATAGTTTCAATTACTGTTTTCGTTTAGGACTGTAAGATATTGTAATATTATGTTATTGTAAATAAATCGAATTGTTTTAAATGGGATCCCGTTATTGCCTTGGAGAATGAAAAGTAGGCCAGAACATTTTCTCAAAATAATCTTTAATTCTAACGAATGTTTAGAAAATATAACGTCCATACAAAATTATTCAATCTGGACTCAAGTCTCTTCTTTCATCGAACCAGTTTGGGATAAGTGTTTTACGATGTCAACCCAGTTCCAGCCGCGAGGTTTCTCACCTTTTTCATCTATTTGATTCCATTGTTTTCGTTTTTGAGCTTTGGTTAAATGCTCTTTTGGTTTCTTAGTTGATTCTTCCTGCAAGAAAAGCATAATTTGTATTATTTTGCACTTATAAGGGCTTAATATTTTTATAAAATACATAATTGAATTATATTTACATTAACTTTATTCATAGTGGAAATGTTCAGCTTTTCTGTCTTATCTTCTATTTCTGAAACATTATTTGGCTGCTCTTCCAATAATTCCATGCAGTTTTCTGCAACTAATTGTATTAATGTGTAAGTCATTGCACAACCAAGCCACTGCTCAGCTTCCTTGTCTAAAAGAGCTATAATTTTGTCTTTCACTGACTGTATTCTGAAAAGTAAAATTTCATTATTGTATGAAATTGTATATAATTGTATAAAAAAATAATAAGGTTTTGAGATATACAGTCTATTTTCATGTTTCATTCAAAATATGTTTAATGATAATTGGCTCAATTTTTATCAATTTGATATATTTCTACTTACATGTGCCTATTGTAAAACGTATTCAAATTTATCTGAGGTTTTTCCGTTGGATATTCTGGTCCCCATGAAATTTCTAATAAAAATGACTTTGGATCGTTATCTTGACCAAACTGAAATAATGTCACAAGAATTATTAGTACAATTTTTTTTTATTTCGAATACAATTTATAAGCAACTTACTTTATATTGATAAGTTGTTGGTGATAGCTGGTTGAAAGCAGGATCCCCTTCGTAAATTGATAATAATACTTCTTTTTCCTCATCTTGTAGTTCTGAGTTACTCATTTTGATAAAAAATTATATTTACAATCCAATTTTCCTGAAACAAAAAATCCAACCATTTATAATGAAATTAAATTTCTTTGTCCAAATTTTGTACAAATGTAAACATAACCTATCCGAAATATTTTAATTTTATTTATGTAAGTTTAAAATTAATTGATTACCTGAATTGAATTTGAGAGGTGTAGTTTATTACTTCAACCATTTTTACACTTGAAAGCATAGGAACGAACACATGTTTTTATAAATAAGAAACACTGATTATAACCTATCAACTAATAAAACTTATTAAATAACGTATCATTGCAATTATTAATATGCAAGTCACAGCAATGTAGACAACTTGAATGTCTAAAATATTAAACATTTCTATATTAAACACCATAGTGCAGTCCGGTTGAAGTAAAATTACAAAACGGGGGTCAAAATAGAGTCAATGTCAAATTCTGACATGTTTACATTCGTCTCCGAACTCATAGCCAAAACAACTTCCAGAAATGAAAATACGGCCAAATAACTCTCACTCTCTACTTTCATCAGTCAATGTGATTTGAGAAGTCATCGACTCCCACAGATTTTTAACAGTGAATAAAAATAAAAATAAAAATAATGTATGTTCCCAACATCTGAACCATGGTAGACCACGAAATCGATGCCTATAATTTGAAAACTCACCGGTTATAAAAATGTCGAAAAACGAATCTGATTTATATTTCAAAGCCTTCGAAGCATAATTGCACTGACGTTTCTTACGCCTGCACTATTCATGAAAATAAATCGTCGACTGCAAATACTTTACTTCGCCATATTCCTCGCGACTGCAGCGACACCTACAACTTACACGTAGCAGAAATAAACCTTGGACATGTAGAAATGGGTCAAAAGCTTTGAGACGTTTATATCTTTTGGCTCGTTTTTACTCGTCCTGTCGTTAAATGCTTCAATTGCCTTAATAGAACTATTATATGCACACATATAATAGAATATCTATTATATGGGTGCATATAATAGATATTCGTTCATGCATGTATTTGTAAAAGATTATATATGTATCTCTTACAGTGAAAGGTATTTTTTTCTGTTTCAAGAACATTTTCCGTTTCTCGGAAATGTTCTTGAAACGTTTTATTCCTTAACATTTCTTTATTAAACTCTCTCCTTTTAATAAACGTTTATAAAACATTTTATATTCCTCTTCCGTTACGAAACAACCCTCCCCCAATCGACTGAAAGTTGATCGCCATTCAACAAATAACACCTTCCAACCATTTTTTTCCCCGCCGCATTCGAACTATCAGCCTCCCTGCCCTTGTAGAAATAAATACTCTGAAAAACTCTGAAAATCTCTGAAAACTCTGAAAATTATTCTGAAAAAATCCGAAATAATCTGAAAAACTCTTAAATAATCTGAAAATTACTCTGAAAATCTCTGAAAAAGTCTGACAGTTCCAATTATTCAGAGTTTTCCAGACTTACAGAGTCCGTAATTCTTTGAAAAATCTCTGAAACACTCTGAAACTCTCTGAAACTCTCCGAAAAGCTCTGAATATCTCTGATAAAATCTGATACCATCATTAAAAAAATGCCATAGATGGGACTCGAACCCACGCCCTGTGAAGCAGAAGTCTGGAAGAACCACTTGGCCAAATTTGTTATAATTTAAGAATGATCCAAAAGCTTTACCTCAAGCTGACGTTTTTTTACAGTAGTATCAGAGCTTTTCAGAAAGTTTCAGAGTTTTTCACAGTTTTTCAGATTATTTCAGAGTTTTTCAGAATAATTTTCAGAGGTGTTCAAAGTTTTTCAGAGTATTTATTTCTACAAGGGTGCAGTGTCGCCAACCGGCGCGGTTGGCCGGCCTGACTTGTTGTTCGCTGGCACGGCATGCAGCAACCGGTGCCCTCGCGAGGTGTTGACGTGTCTTCCTTATGCGAACGCGTTGGCCCCCGCAGCAGTACGTCCCGCGCAACTCCCGGCCGGACCGTTTAGCCCCCGTATCCGGACTCGCGCAGCCGATAATCGAGCCGGCTGGACGCGCAAACGGCAGCCAACATGCAAAGAAGTTATACTCCAAAGAATTTCCCGTCGCTCAGTACGACCAATCATAAGCCTCCACCGAACGCCGACCGGAGGCCTTCCTCGAAGCCTTCCTCTAAGATGAAGACTCCGACCTTCTCCAATGCCGGGCTCAGCTCGCTCATCACCTTCACGATCCTACTGCTCGCGTGGATCTCGGGATTCGCCGCCCGGCTATTCGCCGTCATCCGATTCGAGAGCATCATACACGAGTTCGACCCATGGTGAGGCGTTAGGTTAAGGGGCCGTAACGAATGACACTTTGCCGCGAAGAAATTGCGAAAGTTCAATCAAAGTAGAGATTTGTAAAGACATTTGTATTTTTTATTAAATTGACTGAATACTAATGGTGATTATAAGAGGAAATTCGAGTATGGAAACTTGTATGGGGTATATCAGGGTGAATGAAAATTATTTCTGAGATAGAGTTTGTCATTAATTTAGGAGTGGATAGTATATCTAATTTCATAGTGCATTGAGTAGATTGGAATATTTATTTAATTGATTAATACTTGGATTTTGAATTTAAACTTGTTGTTTGGTTTAGGGACTTGAATTGCAAAATTAGAATTGGAGAAATTGGAATAAGAGGTAAATTAATTAGAAAATTTCATTTTTGAAAAATTAACTGGAAATATGAGGAAGGAATTAATAATACTTAAAAAAAGGCAGTGTGAAGATATTAATATAAATAAGCTGATGAAATTAATAGGATTGGATGATGAGTTTGTTTATGGTAAATTTTAGGATGAAGGATTCTCAAATGAGTTTCTTGAATTAACAATTATATTAGTTTTGTTAATTTTAGCGAATAAATTCATTTATTAAAAAGACAATTATTTAATTTTTTATTTCTTTCAATGATTTCATTCCTTTAAAGTATTATCTCAGGTTCAGGATTATTCATTTTCCTATACATTTTATGAGAGTTTCATAAAAAATTAACTGAGTTTGTCCTACTTTGAAATGGATTATTATTTTTACTATGACAGGAGGCAAATAAATTATAAATTGAAACTAAACTTTTTTAATATCACTTAAATTGAAAAGAATGAACGAGGATTTATACTTCCTTATTTAAAACCAATTGAAACATACAAGAAACATAAATAGTTTACTGCAAATACTAACATTTTCTTTCAAATAACTTTCTGACAACCAGAATAGAGTGATAATACATTATTAATCATCCTTAATCCTCTTTATTAATTTATCTACAATATTTTTTGCAGATTTAGGTTGTTTGGTTATATGTGGTAGCTTGAAGTAATAATGGGATTATTAAGTATTGATTGAGGAGATTTGTTAGTACTTTGCAATGAGATGGCTTTTTAAAACAGTAATAGACTTTGAGTGTCTTGTGTTGAATAATAAAAGGAAGTAGGAGGGCTTTGAGTTGAGGATGAAGAAAGGCAGTGTGCGAGGGAGGTATTAAATGGAATTATTTCTGAGAAGTATAGAGGTGCGTTATACGTATATATACTATTCGCAAGTGTTGTATGTAGAGTATTAGACTTGGAGGGATACAGTATATTTCTGTTAGTAACAGCTACATGCATATTATGTTGCATTTGTAATTTAGTTACATACGAGAGTATTTAATTTCTTCTTAATACATTTTTAATATTATTAAGTTACATGAACAAACAAGTTAATGAATTTTACATCTAAAGTGCCATCTATTTCTTTGCTGTGGATTTAAAAATACATTAAAATGTATTGTGTAATAATAGAATAATTTAGTTTTCATTTATATTTTGTCATTATGATCTTGAAGATCCATTCAAAAAATTCGTAGGTTTAGTTTAGAGCATTTACAATCTTTTAATTTTAAATCATATTTTACAATATTGAAATATTTAATATTTAATTGATTTTGTTTTGTAATATTTTTCATTAAGAAACTATTTGCATTCTGAAACGACATTTTCAAATGTATATCTTGTATTCTTCTTAAAGAATAACAAAAAGTGTGTACTACTAAATCAATAGTAATGCACTTTTCACAGTGATATGTAAAAAGTAGGCACTGCTTGTAACATTAATGTACTTGTAGGTGATAATAAAAAACGACTTAGAGATAAAACTGTTCACTCAGGCAGTTCAGTATAGTGATAAACCTCAATATCTACATTTCCAGACTTAAGACATTCTTCGTATGAATTTTGCTTTAACTCAAAAGTCCAATTCAATCTTATACACAAATTATCTCAATATATGTTCAATAAATTTTTATGTTCATTTTATAAACTATAGAATATAGAATATTGTAAAAACAAAATAATCATCTCATAACCTTACAATTGATATTAATTATCCGTAAAACCATGATTAGTATGATATGTATACAATACCACTTAGATACGCAGAAATTATAAACTATTCCAGACATAAATAACTCTTCTAAAATTATAGACCGCAGATTCTCAGAGTAACAATTTTTCATAGCATCACACTAATGTTAATTAAAGCAATAAGTGTGGAATTATAATTACACTTTTGCAGTTTGCATGTATGCATAAGTATTGCACTGCAGAAGTGATTTACGTATACGAATGAGTTATTGAATTAGCTGGAAGCAGTGGTCATTGTTTGCACCAATATAGTGTATCTGTAAATCATTTGCACTAATAAAACAGGCATTTCATTTGCGCCACGATATCGTATCATTGGCGCCACTGCTAAAAATAACCATTGCTGAGTTTTTAATCTATTTCAAATAAAATTTGTTCATTCGTTCAATTATTATTTAAACATTGTTAACTTTTTTATTAGTTTAGAAATTTAAAAAATTTCAATATTTTTGAATAGTAATAAGAAATTAAATTATTAAACTACTTGAGGTAGTTCTCCTATGAAGGGGCGTTTATTTAGGGTGCCAAGTGAAAATATGATCATATTAATTTAATAATGATTTATTATTTTTTCATAGAATTATATTGATTGTCTCTTAGTATAATAAAAATGAATTTCTTATTACTTGTGTTTGAAAATAAAAACAGATGTTTTCTGTCAGTTATTGGTTCTTCATGCAATTTTGGAATTTTAATGATTTATGCAAACATTGCCACGTTTTATAGCCAATTTTTATATTTCTGTTCACATTGAGTTCTGTGAAATCATTTTCACGTACAATATTATAAACAACATTTCAGTATTTGTTCATTACTTACTAATAATAACATACCAAAAGATAAGAATTTAATAAATTTGTAAAGTTGGGTTCTTAGATGTTATTATTTTATTTGCGAAAAATTTCAAGCAATTCGTCTGCGGAGAAATCGAGATATTCGATGGTAAAGTTTCTTTAAAACATGTGGACAGCATCACTATATACATCATTTTTCAGCAATTTTAGCATTTAATATCTCGCCATCTAAGCTGACGAAATGCTTGGGAATTTGGCAAATCGTAGCCTTGAAATAAACCAAATTTAAAGTTTCACCGAATTCTCATTAATTTAAACTTAATAAGGGAATTCCATAATTCCATTTCTTTGCCGCACAAAAACGTTACAATAAATCATATCTGATACAAAATTCCAAAGCTCACCACACTAAAACTTTTTTACTAAGCTCCTTTGTATACCATACAATATGAAGGTATAGATGCACTAACTCTTGTTTCTCAGCCCATCCTTTGTCATTACTATCCTTTTAATATCCTCCTTTTAAGCTGATGTCGAAAGGACTGAGCAACTCTGAATTGGCCATTTCACACCAAACGTGATATTTTTTATAATGACTCATAAAGTGAATAATATTTTTGATAACCGTGAAATCACGAAATTCTTTGTTAAACGAGGTATATTTCTGCAGATTTTGAACAAGATTGGTTGAATATTGAAGTCTTAATGAGGGAACGCGTTTTGAATGAAAAATATCTAACCCCAAAACCTGGACAAAACGCGTTCCCTAAATACGAAGTTAAGCAATAACATATATTCATCAAAATTTGACAAAATGATCCTTGTGAATTCTACAATTGAATGATTTAACCGTTATAACATATCTATAGTAGTTTTCCAGATATTTAATTAAATTGCAAGGAATGCACTGAATGCCGATAATGTAGAAATTGGATAAGTGGAACATCACCTTAATAGACATTAAAATAAAAGGAGGATTTAAATACATCTCTTTTTAATAACATCCCCCGTCCTTCCTTCCAGGTTCAACTACCGTGCCACAGCCTACATGGTCCAGCATGGCTTCTACAACTTCCTCAACTGGTTCGACGAGCGAGCATGGTACCCCCTGGGGAGGATCGTCGGCGGCACCGTCTACCCCGGCCTGATGATCACCTCGGGCTCCATCCACTACATCCTCCACGCACTCAACATCCCCGTGCACATCCGCGACATCTGCGTGTTCCTCGCGCCAGTCTTCAGCGGCTTAACCGCCATGTCCACCTACCTGCTCACCAAAGAGCTCTGGAGCACCGGCGCCGGCCTCTTCGCCGCCTGCTTCATCACCATCGTCCCCGGGTATATCTCGCGCTCCGTCGCCGGCAGCTACGACAACGAGGGCATCGCCATCTTCGCGCTCCAGCTCACCTACTACCTCTGGGTCAAGTCGGTCAAAAGTGGCTCCATCTTCTGGGCGTCCATGACGGCACTCTCCTACTTCTACATGGTCTCCGCCTGGGGAGGATACGTCTTCATCATCAACCTCATTCCTCTGCACGTCTTCGTCCTCCTCATCATGAACCGCTTCAGCAACCGACTGTTCACCAGCTACACCACCTTCTACATTCTCGGCCTGCTCTTCAGCATGCAAATCCCGTTCGTTGGATTCCAACCAATCAGGACGTCGGAACATATGGCTGCTGGGGGAGTTTTCGCTTTGCTGATTGTGGTCGCTACTCTTCGGTACTTTGATTTTGAGAGTATTTTGGATAGATCTGATTGTCAAGAATTAAAAAAATGTATTTTGCACTGAGTTCTGATATGTTACATAAATATCAACCCAGGAAAGGGTTGGTTTTTGTATGCAGATAATATGCATGAGCATTACATTTCACTTTCAATGAGAAGGGTATTGAAGTAATCCCGACAATTGTTTTGCAGATACCTGAAATCAATTCTGACAAAGTCCGAGATGAAGTATTTCGGCGGCGTGGTCGCGCTGATAGCCTGCGTACTCATGGTCATACTCATCGTGCTAACTTACACCGGAGTCGTCGCGCCTTGGAGCGGAAGGTTCTACTCATTGTGGGACACCGGATACGCCAAAGTTTACATTCCCATTATCGCGTCCGTGTCCGAGCACCAGCCCACCACGTGGTTCAGCTTCTTCTTTGATTTGCATATTCTCGTTGCGACGTTTCCTGTCGGCCTCTGGTACTGCATCAAATACATCAACGACGAACGCGTCTTTGGTACGCAAACCCTATTCCAATATACACATTACCATTCGCTATTCATAAACAAACAGACAAAAGTCGGGAAATTAATTGCAAACTGACCACGATAACAGAGATATACCAAAACGACTTTTTCCTTTATTATTTGAAAACTCAAATTAAAAAAAATGAAAACTAAATTCTATATGAAAGAAATTTATGAGTTCTCGTATATGAAATAGATAGACATCAGATCTCATATGAGTTCTCATTCGACAAATCTCGTCAATTTCGCATATGAGATCTCATACGAGATTTTTTCATAATGTTTTCTTATTGGTCAGCTCTAAACTTAAAATGAGTTTCCCTCCAATTTATTCCAATGCTAATATTTCATTCGTTTTTAGTGATCCTATACGCAATAAGCGCGGTGTACTTTGCCGGGGTGATGGTGCGCTTGATGTTGACCCTAACTCCGGTGGTGTGCATGCTGGCCGGCGTCGCGTTCAGCAGTCTGCTGCAGCTTTATCTGCGCGAGGAAGATAAGGAAAGTTCGGAGCGCGCGGACGGAAGCGAGGAGGAGAGCGAGGAGGAGCGGGAGACGACGTCGCCGGGCCGCGCTTTGTACGACAAAGCCGGCAAAATTAGGCGCATGAAACACGAGAAGCCCAAGGGCAACAACGACGGCCTCGGCCAGAACATGAGAACCGCCGTCGTCTTCTTTGTGCTTGTGGTGCTGCTGATGTTCACGATGCACTGCACCTGGGTCACCAGCAACGCTTACTCTAGTCCCTCGATTGTTCTCTCGTCGTACAGTAACGACGGAAGCAGATCCATCCTCGACGACTTCCGGGAGGGCTACTTCTGGCTCTCCCAAAACACGCCCACCGACGCCAGAATCATGAGCTGGTGGGATTACGGTTATCAAATTGCGGGCATGGCTAATAGGTACGAAGCGTTTTCCCGCCACTTCCGCTCGAATTGGTTTTGTTTCGAGGGAGGGGAGGGGACTTTTAGTTGACTTTTGGTTCTGAACTTTGAGATGGGATTTTAGACAAATTTAGTAGATGCATTTCATTTGAATAATCAAATGTATTTGGTTATTAAAATATCAAATACATTTGATTACTAATCATGGATTTTACTAATTAAATGTATTTGATTAGTAAAATCCAAGAAATCTAAATTAATAAAATTATTCTTGCAATTTCTTTGACATTGAAATTTAAATAATAAATGAGCCAAATTATAGTTTGTTTATTCAATCCGAATAATCGATTTCAGAACAACTCTGGTGGACAATAATACGTGGAACAATTCGCACATCGCCCTGGTTGGCAAAGCCATGAGTTCGAACGAAAGTGCCGCATACGAAATTATGACCTCGCTGGACGTGGACTACGTCCTCATTATTTTCGGCGGCATGATCGGTTACTCCGGCGACGACATCAACAAATTCCTGTGGATGGTGCGGATAGCGGAAGGCGAGCATCCGCAGGACATCCGGGAGAGCGATTACTTCACCGAGAGGGGCGAGTTCCGCGTGGACGCAGAGGGCGCTCCGACGCTTTTGAACTCACTCATGTACAAATTAAGTTATTACCGTTTCGGCGAGGTCAAAATGGATTACCGAACGCCGAGCGGTTACGACAGAACGAGGAACGCGGAAATCGGAAACAAAAATTTCCAGCTGACTTACCTCGAGGAAGCCTACACGTCGGAACACTGGCTGGTCAGAATATATAGGTTCGTGTCTCATTCTTTCGCGAATTTGAATGGCGGTATTGTAAGGATGGAATGGATGATGGACGAATTTGGCTTTTTTCAGGGTAAAGAAGCCGGAGGAGTTTAACAGGCCGGTGATAGCCAAGTCTGACCGAGTTGTGTCCAAACAAAATACCTACGTCAGCAAGAAGGTTGGTATTTTGTGATTTCAACCATCGTCGTAGAGATAAGAGGAAATTGGGAAATCGTTTTAAGGATTGTTGAGAATCTACCAAATTTGATAAATCGGGAAAGGTCGGTAAAGAAGGTGTTCTGTAACGGAGAAAAGTAAAAAGTGGGAATTATACTGAAGTACGAAAAACTTGGAACAATTTATTAACAAATTTTTAAAACAATTGGAGCACGTTTGCACAATTTTGAAAAAAACTGAAACAAGTTTGAAAAACAAAAAAAAAAACAAGTTAAACAATTATGAAAAAAAATTTTTGAATACAAATTTGAAGAATTTAGAAAAAAATTTTAATAGTTTCAACAATTTTGAAAAACATTTAAACAAGTTTTTGTCAATTTTGAAACAAAATTGATTAATTTTGAACAATTCTGAACAAGTTAGAATAATTTTGAAAAAAATTAGAACAAGTTTGAAGATATTTGAATCATTTTGAATAATATTAAAAATATTGTTTGTAACACTGTTTCAAAAATATGGAAAAATGTAGAAAATTTTAACGATTTTTTAACATTTGAAAAAATATGGTTTTTAAATGTAAACAGAAAAATTCAAACACATTTTTTATTCTTGCTAAAATCTGCAAATATTTGTTTTTGCACATTTTTAATATACACCTTTCAATTACCCTTGTATTTTTTACTGTAAACACTATTCTAATTTTAATAGAAATTCACAAAAATGTCTTTCTCTTTAATGAGTGGACATCTTGGTAAAGAGATTTCCTAAATTCAAACTCCATAACCGAACAAACCTAAACTAAGATTTATCAATTTTTTGTACGATTTTCCAATCTGAATCACATTTCAAAACATTCACTGAACACGAATTCGTATCAGACTTTGTTAATTTTCTAATGTCAATTGAAAACATAATATATTTGAGTTGAACATCTCTCAGGTATTAATCTTTGGTCCCTTTGTATCATCATTGCAAAGCTATGCAGTTGGCCAGCATGCTAATCGAAACCTTTATGAAAGCCAGTAATTGTTTCAGAGAAGTGAAATCGAAGTTGACCATTAAAGTATACAAATAAATACGATTTCGTGTTCACGTGTTGATTGATTTGATCGGGTGGTTTTGAAAGTATCCCGGACAGTCACGTAGCTCATGGTAATGCCTCAATAGTATCGCAATCTGGTAACGTGTGTTTGGCATTCGTTCCGCAATTTCCATTATAGGTCTATATAGTGTTGCGGTATTGTAATGATACTGTTGCGGCGTTGCAATGACAAACCACGCAGGTGCACAAATTATTGAAAAATATTTGCATAGTGTATAAACTACTTGTAATAAGTTTCTTCACGATACTAGTCATTTAGACATAATTATTCGAGAACTCATAGTCAGATCCATTTTTATTTTTAAATTAAATTGTTGTATCGTATATGTACATATGTTTCACAGTTAATTCAATTGTTAACAATTCATGTATCTTATTGATCTAAGTTGGTAAATAAAATTTCACTGGGAGTAAATATGTTATGAAAATGAAATTTGCTGATGAATGTGTTTATTCCTAAAGTCAATCATTAATAATGTGCAATTATTGTTTCAATTACAAAGTTTACATTTGTAAGCATTCGATACAAGTTTTTGTTGATTTTAGACTGTACATGGAACGACCATCTATCTAAAGTTCGTTTAATGGAAACATTAATATTTCATCTTTCTTTTATTATATAATATTATTGTAGCAATTGCCTTGATTCATTTTTCTTGTCAGCAACAATATGGTATTACAGTGAAAACTGAACCTTTCAATTGAAACATTTAATGTAATAATAATGTGGTCTACATAAGTTATAGAAACGCACGCTTCACTGAATTAGAGCAACTGTGCGAAATTAATTAATATTTTAGGACCCAGTTAACCGATTGTTGATATAGCAGTCGATATATTTTCAGTTATTGTTCTTACTATTGGGATTAATATTTAACACGTAAAGTGCGCTAAAACATGCGAAACTCGATGTCAATAAAATCGATACATTCGCCTGATTTATTGCACACATAAAACTGGAAATACTGTTTTGTTGTAGTTTCATCTCTACAATTATGGTTTATCGTTTGCAAATATTGTTTCTTTATTTTCTTGCAAGTTTACCCAATTTCTGCCACTTCAAAGTAGTTCCCTTATGATAATTTATGTAATTATAATTTTACCTATTCATTTATCGTTTATTATTATCGTTTATTATTACGATTATTGTTTTATATCATTTTATCCTGACTTTACTGAACCATAGTAGCGAGTATCTAATATCAGACTTGGACTTCGTCACCCGGATAGGATTGCACTTTCTCAAAGTAACTATCAAACTTCATAAAGTAGTATATTTTAATTGATTAACTTTCTAAATTTAAAGGAAGCAACTCGGAAATTCACTCGAATTATACGAAATGAAGTTAACTTTTTACAGTTAAAAATTCCTGTAATGATAATGGTTTACACTTCATAAGGGAATTACTATATTTCATTCATTCTAACAGGCACATGTAATGAAGTAAATTCTATATTACAAAGCTTTTAAGGTGGTTCTATCACGAAGACTTGTTTATGGTGGATCAAAAAATCAAGTTTTCTTATTACTTAAATAACACTTTAATTGTTAGCATCCAAGAATCAATGAAATCACACCAAATCTTTCAATAAGTTGAAAGAAGAGTAATTTGGAATAAATTTGAAATTTACAATTTGTCAAACTATGCGCTAAGTTAGAACTTAGAATGTTGAAGTTCAAATCAGAATTTTACAATTTGAATAACTGTACACTAAATTGGAAGTTTTAAGGATCTACTTGGTTAGAATTGGAAAATGACAATTTAAATGGATCACAAGCTCAATTTTAACTAATTCAGACCAACTTTGCCAAATTAGATTCAATCGATTCTTGGCTGCTTGGATTCTCAGTCCCAAATTAATTTCTTTCAGCCCCCGTAGTATATCCTTAATATTTAACTAAATTTATATTAAAAAGTTCCCTCCCATTTTCTTTTATAAATCTCCTTAAATTATATTTCTTTTCCCGCAGATGAAAAATCATATGTTTATATTAAACACTTATTTTCAAAATAATGTGAAAATCCACACCAGTCAAATTTCACCTTTACAGCACAATCTCTATCAATTTAACCTGTATTACCATCCGTGATAGTCCCACCTTAAATCAAACCAAAATCATTTCATTTCATTTGCCACTCATTGTCAGTCGTATCGTTTCGACCATCCAACCAAGAGCATGTCGAGATCTCGAAATGTAGTTGAATTTATTGGGGCTTGGCTATTAATGTTATAGACGTCTCGCCGGCGGAAAGGTTTTATCAAGGGTAGGCCCGTGGTAGTCAAGGGACAGAAGCAGCAGCAGTCGAGGAGGACAGTCACGTAGCGAACGCTCGTCGAACGTTGGCTTCGCGGAGTGTAAAATATGGCAGTCAAACCGTCCTTTGTGTCCGCGCGACGCTCCTGCAGCGCGATTGCACCGCGGCATTGTTCGTGCTTACAGCGCACCGCGCGCCCAATTCCACAATTTTTCTTTTTAATTGAACCCCCCTCCCCCTCCCCGTCAAACTATAATTGCACGGTTTTCACTGTCACTCCGTTTACGACGAGCCCACATTCAGTCGCGCGTCGATTCGTTCGCGCGACAAACGCGCGTTTACTTGCAAACACAGTCGTGGCACTCAAGACAAATATGTTGTAGACGTTCGCTCCGATTATAGCAACGTTTTGCCTGTATTGAGACATTTCGAGCAATTTACTGTGGAATTGATTGAAGGAATCATACGGTAACTTTTGCTAACGGAAGGCGCCTAACGTAACAAACCTTAAAACGTTTTTTAAACGTTTATAGAACGTTTTTGAAGGTTTATTAAGCTTTTATTGCATTTTAATATATTTTGTTTTATTATTAAATATTTATTAAACATTTAATGTCTAAAAAAAGTTCTGTGAACGAAAAATAAAACAATTTTATAGACGGGTGTAGATTGATAGATGGCGGTAAAGTGTTGCTATAGTTTCGGCAAAGGTCGTTCATTGTATACAATGTTGATTGTAATTGTAGCAAAATTTTGTATGTTTGTTGAAGGGGAGAAATGTAGCTTGGAGAATTTGTTGAAATTGACTAAGTTCATCGAGTTGGAGGGTGTATACGATTTTTGTAAGAATCGCCAGTGACGTTATTCCATAATGTACGGTAACTTTCGTACAGTTTACTACGATTCTAGCAAAAGGGCATAATAATCGCAAAATGCTGAAATATTTTAGCAATTTTAAGCTATTTTTATAGGATTTGCTAGATGGTCTGATAACATTTGTTATGATTTTAGCTCACGTCTGTAGTATGATAGCAGATATATCAGATATCTAGAAACAAACTAAGTCAAAACAATTTTTAAAAAAGTAACAATTTGCGGGATTTTAGATTGTATAAGTACTAGAGTAAGTGCATTGAGAAAAATATCCTTTTGGTTGAAAAGGATTCGTGCTCAAAAAGAAAAATCGTCATTGAAAAGGATTTCTTTTGTAAAAAAGGAATTCAAGACGAAAGGATATTCTATTTGGTTCCTAATCCTTTTGAATCAAAAGGAATATTTTTCTCAGTGAGTTCCGACCATAATTTTGCTGTAATTGTATTCAATCAACATTGGTGCAATTTTTCACGTTATTCGATGTATCTGGGCCAAACGGGCTCGATCGTTTGTCTTTGTGTTTGTTCTTGTATGTGATACCCTGTCACAAAGGCGACCCGCAGAGCTTCGAGGCGATTCGTTACGGGATGCACCACGACAACCTGAGGACGAATGTCCGGACGACGCAACCAGGTGCCTTGGACATCCGTTGACGATTTGTATAATTCAATACGACAACTCTTTGTAATATAATTACGATTGTAGCAATGGTGTTTGAAATATAAGCGGTTTATTACACGGGCGCTGTTTCCTTCATCCCGATTCGGGTTTCGCGCGGCCCAATTGCCGTCAAAGACGGCGTCGACGTATTTCTGACCCAATCGATTGAACGTGATTCGTTTAACTCGAGGAAAATCATGTTTTTGCACTTACTTTTCACGTTTGTCGGCTGGGAGAGATTTTTTCGTTGATCAAAGGAAATGCGCTGTAAGTTGCCGTATTCCGACTGATTTAATTTAAACAAATCTCGGGAAGTTGCTAGTTATTTGTAAGCAAACTCGATCTTTCACACGTCGAAGATAATTTTGCATGATTTCGAATGTTACTTCCCCGAAATTTTTATATGACATTAAATTGCTTACATTTTCAATATTCCTGCGTTTCTTTTGCGTTTCCCTCGTTCTTTTGCAGATTTTTTGTATTGCAAATCCATATTTTTGATCTTAAACTGTATTTAAAAATAACATAAAAAATGTACGAATTACTTTGGCGACCGGAACATTTAGTTTACATGACCAATATTTAGATGATTCAATTAAAAGTTTAGTTGCCTTAACTAAATTATCGTTTACTAAACAGATTTATCTCCCACAAGATTTAGCTGTTTTCTCTATAATTTCTCAATTAAATGCACTTTCAAAGATTTTTTCATTCAATCTTTTATTTTAACCCAAGTTTACTTTAAAATTTGGGATAAATATTCCTAGAAACCGGACATGCGGACGGTTCGGAAACCCGATTTCCGAATTCGTTGGTTCCTCGAACCAGTCGCATTTCGGACAGAAACGCCCAATCCCCGCAGAGGTCGCTATTTTCCAAAATTTCCATCCGCCTTTATGACGACGTGAACCATGTCAGCCTGTCAAATGCGTTCATCGTGTGACGCCGTCACGTTCAAGTCCCGCCGCAATTAGCTCCAGAATCCTTCACAGTAGTGCGACCAAGTTTGCAGTCAGCCAATATACGCTGACCGTGTTAACTTCTTGCGGGATTGCGTGCTAATTTTATTTGGGCACGTTCCGGTTCGATTATCAATCGCCGGAAATGTTCTGCATTTGGCCGAATGCTGGTTACCGCAATTATTTTGAATTGGCCGAGTTTCAAGTGTGTCTGCCGGATTTTTCGACGCTTTGTTAGGAGTCGAAGGTAAGTTTGGTCAGGCCTTTTTCGAGAAATGGATTAAGGTGAGGACATTTTGTCGCGAAATTCGATAATGTTTGTATCGTTATTTGTTTTAATTTATTGAGTTAACGTCGAGAGTTGAATTTTCATGTTTAATGGAGAATTCCGGTATGCAGGTAACAATTAATAAAGCTTGTTTGCAGTTACTTCACAGTTACTTTTATTAACGAAAGTGTACGTAATTAAATTTTGTTACAATTTTGTGTACATTTGTTGACGAGACAAAAGCATAATTTTAAGTTTGAGATTCTATTGATCAGCTTGTCATAATACAGCCTGTTCAGGATAATCATATTCGGATGAGATTAAGTCGTTATTTGAAATTAGATATTGATTGATTACAATTTTCAATGCAGCTTAATAAATGGTTTCCTTGTAATCAGATTCGATCAAGTAAAAGTAGTAATTTGATGATTTAACTATTTATTTTGTACTTTGAAAAGTAGAATAATGCGATTAAAAAATTGAAGGCGATATCAATATTTTTCCTTGATGTCGTTCGTTATGCGGTATTTTTATTTTCCATTCAGTTCCACCGAAACATGCTATTTTTAATAATGCACAATGTCAATGTTTAATTATTTAAAGGCTGCAAATGCATTGGCCATTAATAATTGTTTAATAACTGTATTGGGAACTGCAATGTGTACGACACGTTTCCACACAAAGCGAATTTATTATTTAAGTTTTAAATTGATCAACAAAAGGCTAGATACATATTCAGAGTTTGTTGTGCTCTCTTCAATAACAAACGTAGAAAACAATTTACATATATAAGTTTGCAACCAATATTTGGTGAAATTTACATTTTAATCAATTAATTAATTTGTATAAAAGGATCAAATTTGCTTACATGCGTAATTAATAATGTTTCAACGAATTTTGCTCGATAGTGTATAGACATAATTCATACGAATTCCGTTGTGATGATACAAATGTATAATTTCTTTTGTCATAAAACAACTTCAGTGTTTCAGTGAATTATGGGGAGGGGTTAGTAATGTATTTTGCGAAATAAGTGGGATGTATTGAACGGTTGTGTAGTATTACAACACCCTTATTCAGCTGTTCAGTGCCATTGATCGAATTTTGTTCCGTCTTTGCATACACCTCATCAATTATACAATTCAATCTAAGACTATTGAAATTATTTTTTTAGCCACGAGAGGTATCCGAATATTTTTACACAATTACCAAGCAATTTCCTCGTACAATTATTAGAGTCACGTTATTATTAAATTTGTTTACACATTTTTTTCATACATAAAAAAATTAAAAATTTACAAAAAAACGAAAATTAAATAAAGCAATTAATTAAATTACTATACAAATTTATATAAAAATATCCTAACATTAACACGTTTCTCGTATTTTTATAAAGTCGAGTATCAGCAAAGGAAAACCAATTGAAACCGATAAAATTACATTTGTATCGCGTTTCTTTCAATAAATGCTTGAAACCCTTAGAAATAAATATTACCACGACCCGAAGTGACAACTATTCAATTTAAAATAACGTCGACGAAAATTAAGATTTATTTCTTTACAACTTATTTTTAATTGGTTTGATTGATTTTTAATCGGTTTCAATTGGTTTCCCTTTCCTGGGATAGCTAAATTTTCCTGATTCCTACGTAATCCATTTGGATAGAAATTTACCCATAAGTTACTTTCCGAAAATGTTCTCCATTCCAAAATTCTCATTCATCCAAAAACAATGAAAAACCCTGCTTAGATCCCAATGCGTTTTTTGACACCGCTTTCCCATTCACCTAATGGTTCCTAATGCATTTTTTCAAGCTGGTACCGTCTCCCAGCCACCGCCTACTTTTTGCCCTTCGGCGCTCCACTACTCGGCGCTCCTTTTTGCACGACAATATCCGTATTGTGTTATCGATATTAGCGTAACCGAAGGCTGCAGGTGGACGAGAGCGGCCGGTTCATATTCATGCAAAACAACGCTCCTCCGGCCGTGCGGCTTAGCGCACAATAAGCGTTTTACGAAATAGCCGTATCACTGTGCCAGCGTCCAGTATTGAGCCCCCGATCTTAATCCCATTGAACACGTTTGGGATATGTTTGGACGCCGCTCGAGGATCCTTGAAATTTAACCAGTTAATCTCGAGGCAATTGATCGATCCTGCCAGGGGGCGCGCCGCACTTGGACCCTGCGCCGCCTCAAAGAAGCAGTAACTCTTATAAGTTAATTACCGGTACCCTTCTGTTTCGTCGAACGGCCGATCGAATTGCTGGCAGTCCTCTTCCTCGAGATTAATAACTTTTCGAGCAGTCGATGCGCCGGCACTTAAAACGAGTGCCGGCCCGGGGCACTCGTTTTAAGCGCTCCCGTGAACGGCCACTTTGCGCGACGCGCCGTTTCAAGGGTGATATTTACGCCGGCCTAGGCGCGTTTTCGTTTCGGATCGAGCTGACGGGGATCGGACGACGAGACATAATCGCCGGGTCAGAAAAAGTCGAGCTATGCCATGCGGGGATTTTGACGTTTTGGAGTAGAGGCACACGGGAAAAATTATCCGTGGCGGAACAAAAGAATGGGAACTGGGTTGAAGAGGGAAGAGAAGAAAATGTTTTTGGATGCGGAAGTGCTACATATCGATCAGGGAGAAAAGTCGGTTGAAAATCGATTTGAATGGAAAAGATTTTTGAGAAAAACGATTCCTTTTTTATGATGTCTTTTTTGCTGAAAAGATTTCGTTTTGTTCTTTTGGAACAAAAGGAGAAAAATCCAAAAGCAAAAAATCGAACCTTTGCAAATTTCCTATTTGCAAAGGTTATCAAAGAAAAAAAAGGAATCTTTGCAAATAGTCCTTCGAGCCGGATTTCTTATTCCAGTCCCCGAAATGTCTTTGTTGCATTGTGAGACCAAATAATGATACAAATTTCGAATTTTATTCATATTTCGATAGGAGGGTTTGTCCTTGGATTTAATTATCAGACATTGCCAATGGGAATTGGGTTCCTTTTCTTATCTACCCGGAAAAAGTCATTAAGAAATATCAACGCGCCAATTTTCAACTACCTGATAAAATATCTTCATTACGTAACTCTCTCATTATTATGTCATTAGACGTTGAAACTAACAAGAGAAAACGAAGTAAAGAGGAGAAGAAAATAATTCAGAAGGGTTCATTTGATTAAATAAGACATATATAGGGACTCTGTCCCCAAACAGATATATACTAAACCTTACAGGAATATAAATTTGGCAGTTTCATTTTTAATTGATAGTGAGAATCTATTAGTAACTAAACAATTTTAAATCTATGCCAATGACCTTAGTGACCAGTGTCTCTTCTTTTTATGCCAGAAAGTGAAATTCATTCAAAACCTCAAATCGACCCACAATCAAAAAAGTAGGGCAACCAGTGGTGAGACTACATAAAAAAACCCAGTAAGTTCACAAACCAAATTTTACCATTTGGCGAAAAATAAATCTATTCCACTCCATTCCACTCCATTTTTCTCTCAAGTCCCAGGAAAATTCTCGCCGAAGTCACACGAACCTGCACCTCTTATATCGAACTTTTGCTGTATGCGAATTTAGTAACTCTACTTCCCCTTACTTTTTAACTCGAATCAAATTCCCGGCAATCCGTTTTGCCTCATTCTCGCCCTAATACCATTTACCGACTCTTGCGATCAGCGAGCCCTCAAGTGGCTGCATTTTCTCTGCAGTTTAATATCTGGGTCCGTTCCCAACATCGCCGCATCGCCAATCTAGGTCGCGTGTGTGTAAATAGGTTTACCTGGTATTACGTTTCCGGTTCCAATGATAAATGAAAAGTATTGGCGTGGTTATTAAGGTCGCGGATCATTGCGGCGGTCAATTACTCATAATAATGGCCGCGCAAGGGATTGAACGTGCCGACGACGTATCGATTCGAGTGCCCCGAGCTTTTAGCGTGTCTCGACCCAAGTTTCGTGACAACGCGAACAGTGCTTTCGTTAGTTTTAATTGCCCGAATAATAAGCGCGTATGTCCCGAAACCGTCACATGCGCCGGCCGTAAACCATCGGTATTCCAGCGCGAAATTTACTATTCCTTTTAAGCCTCCTCCAGCCCACTTCCGGGGTGCAGGTGCGAATATTATCGGAAATGCCCTCATCAATTGTTATTAGCGAAAATATTGCGGAAAATCGCGCATTACGGGGCGCCCGAAAACCCGAACGCTCGCTCGATCTAAAAACGCGCTAAATAAAGTCTAATCTCCGATAATTAATGGACTCTCGCATCCGACCGGTTCGACGTCGGAATATGTTCGTGTCGAGAACGAATGAGTTTATGGAAAAGCGGTCTTCCGTTTTTCTACGTAAAAGCGGCACTAACTGCGGCTATAAGTATAACACGGAGACCTTTAAAGTTTACGTCTACTGTGCTGTGTTCGCTAACTAGACTACCTTATCATTTACAGCCGTACATGAAAATAGGTATAGATAACATTACGTATACGGGGACAGTTAAACTTTTGAAAGCCATTTGCGTAAGTGTTTCGGCTGACGTCGGGATCTAGTGTCTTGCGCCAAAATTCAATTCCGCGCGACACCCGGCGTTATAAATATTGCAGCGGCAATCGCGAAAACTCGGCTAACGAGGCGCAGTTATGGTTATTATTTGTCGCGGCCGCTTATAACTCGTTATTAACTCGGGCTAATTAATCAGCCGATCGCACAGGCTGATTCAATTACGGCTAACAAAATAGCGCGACTAATTAAGCGGCGCTTTTTGGCGGAGGCCCGATTTTTGTTTAGTTCGACGGATTTCGGGTTTGGTCGAAGATTTTTCGAGTGGCGAACGTTCGGACCGAAAATGGGGGCGAAACTGGTGACCGCATGAACAAACCGGGATCGCATTAATTAAATTGTACACGAAGCTCATTATTTCAAGTAGTTCTTAAACGGATGAAATTTATTTCACTTTCGAGCTGGATTTTGCGCCGCTGTTAATCCCGATGGTAACGCCGTTTTTGCAATTTTCATGTTAATTACTGGTCACGTCGATAGCTGCGTGAAATTAAAAAAAAATACTTCTTTTAATTCCAGGGGAAGGAGAAGAGCTTTTCCGAGCATTGATTGTTTCGCCACATCGGTGCTAATAGTGTTACATGTTTGTTCTGATGGAAGTTTTGGCGAGGGAATTTTGTTTACGTTGATACGACGTCTGAATACTTTATGCGATTAAAATGGTAATTCTTCGTTTGATAAACCGTCGCAATTATGATGCATTTGTAGTATTCGGTGACAGAATTTAAGTTTGCACTTTTTAGCAAGTTGGCAGAAACTTTGCTCTGTCTCGCGGTAATCCACTTTGAGAAGATTGTTTCAGACAGTGCGATATACTTATTAGCTGTTGACGGCTCAAGTTTTTTCTTTAGTCGAATATTTTTATTGGATAAGGAATAAATTCGAGACGATAATTTCGGTGGTTTTTTTATTTGCGTTTCAACGGGTACGCGCTTACAGGGGTATTCCGGAAATTAATTATACTGCGTTATATCGATTCCGTAATCTAGTTTATGCAGATTGAGATAGCATTTAAAAATAAAACGCGCTTTTATATTTAATTTCGTGCGGATAAATGGCGTGTCATTACTATACACGTATGTTCATTGATGACATGTTTTACTTTATCGCGTATTCTATCTGTCGTCGTAATCGACATGGCTGCAAATGATACGTTTTGCATAATTGTGAAAAATATGACTTCATTCCATTGTAGCGACGTCTTTTATGACGGTTTTCGCGATAATATTGTTAACAATTGTAAATATTTATAACGTGATATTATTTAATTGTATAATATTATTGCATTATCTTCCTTTTACTTTATTTGATACACCATAATTTTATGATTTATTCAGTAAAAATTGAGTTTGATAAGAAATTGATATTTCTCTCTACACCGTATATTTGTATTTTGTAATGTATTGCATAAAATGTGCAAATGTTGTAGATTTTGTTCGAGATTTCGATTGTTTATTCCTGGGAAGTGTCAATCTTATGGAAACGTATAAAATCAAGTCTACTAACAGGGAATGGTAAAATAGATGCTTGAATTCGACGAATTGTATTCCAATTTCGGCACCGATATTATCGTTCAGTTTCATAGCTTTATTTATTTCGACAATAGCTATATTCTGTATTTTCCAGTTCGAATAAATGGGATGAATAGGTGCATCTGAAATTCTATAGAATAAATACTTCATTGCTGCAGTTTTATCACCTAAAACAATACGTAATCAATATGCAATCATTTTATAAAACAATAAAAGTTGACAAATTTAATTAATAAACAGCATCGATTGATATTCAAAAAGTAGAAATGTGTTATGACAGGAAACAGTGTGGAAACTGTTTTTAGCATGATCATAAAAGGTTTATTTAACCTTTGACTGCCACGCTCTAATTATTTTCTGAGGGCTCTTGGACTCTAATTTAAATAACTGTATATTTGGCAAATAAAAAATAGAAACCAATTCAACAATAGAAATCAAATTAAGTCTGGTATTCGATCCATTTAAACAAATTAGTTTTATTGAGTTAATTCTCTGTAAAAACGAGTGTAGCATTTGAAAATACTTTTGGTCGATAAAACTTGAAACGGACCATGATAAAATTAAACTTGAAGTGCTTCAATTAAAAATATCTTTAATCAAAACGTATGTAAAGTGTGAAAATTATCTTACTGATAATGTGAATACTAATTTACACATAGGAATGTATACGAATTTGATGCATCAAAGAGTGAAATGTACAAGAGAGAATTTCTGTATTCTAAACGATTTGTTAAATTTCGAAAGGTAAATTACATGCTGCCTCAAAACAAAATAAAATAAAGGAACTCCCATGGAAAAAAGTAATGCATTAATTAAACATAAATAATTCATAAATTCTACAATTAAAAAAGATTGATATACTTAATTTGGGCATTATTTTGGTATCATTAATGTATTTTTATGTATGTCTAAAATATTTTTTCCTGGGCTGATTAAAAGAATTATTTATTTTATTGAAAACATTTCCATTCGACAAATAATTTATCATCCGAGCCAGGTTCCAGGTCATCATCGACATTAGTTAAGTAATTTTATTGTAATATTCATCATTTAGCGCCGATTCATTAAACAAAGTATGTACTTTCGCATATTATCCTTGAAATTAAATTATTTTCGGATATTTTGCACCTTTACCAATTGTCCGATTTATATGAATTATATACCGACCGTTAGTAATTATACCGTTTCCATAGCGATAAAAATGCTGACTACTCTCATAAGAATATATGGGTACAAAGACAAACAAAATTTTAATCGATTTCCCTATAATGTACCTCTCCCGGGAATATTTAGAGGAAAATCCTCCAAACATTAATCGACTCTGCCACACCTTAAGCGATCGTGTTAAGACTGTCAAATTTCAACCGCCACCTAATTGAACAACCACATCTTCTCACGCGCACCGAACAGCTAAAGAATCTACTTCTTCTCTCAATTAAGCCTCCCAACGTCATAATGGCTGATATTTATTCACAAAGAAATTTCATTACTTAAAAATCCAATAATGGAATTACGCCCAGTGCCAATGCATTCCATCGCCTAATTAATCCAGTCGCGGCAATTAATCATAAAAATCGTCCCTTTGCATTATGCAAACCAACCCTTACTATCCATTTTGTTCCAAATTTCTCCGATAATTATATCCTATTGTCTCATCTTCCACGAGCATCTCCTCAAAATACCTATTGATTCCGTTTAGAAATTCTCATTTACTCTAAAGATAATCAACATTTTGTTAAAAAAAAAAAATTTCGCCCAGATCCAATTCTTATAAACAATTTTTATTTTTTGAAATAATTCGAGGATTCCAATATTTTTAGAGAAATGAAACTCACTGAAATTACTGTATTTCCAGTCTTCTCACTCCAGAAATGACCTTATTTTCCAATTGAAAATTCACTAACCGACTTTCTCAACTGCTTACTCTACCACCGAATTTCTCTTCAATCGTGCATATTTCAGCCACAGTTCGCTCAATTCTTCTTCATACCACCTAACTCAATTTTTTCTTAACCCTCTCCGATTATTCCAAATCCCTCCCAAAATCGCCCGAATCGAAGCCCCAATAAATGTCCCTCCCGGCAGACGGGTCCATTTAAGCCCTGTTTGTCATCTTCTTTTCTTCGTCGCCGGCAAATGTGTCCACTTGCCTTCCGTCCGCCGCCACTTCCCCCCTCCCCCCTTGCGAGTCAAAGCAGTTACCGCGGCAGCCATTCAACCCTTCCTTGGCCGCGGCAAGTGCATGTGAAACGGCTCTCGGTGTGGGTGGCCGGCCTTTTATAGTGCGCGCGAGGATCCACTGCGCGAGCGGAGATGCCGAGCGCCGGGTGGGAGCATTGACTAAAAGCTCGGGAGCTTCGAACGAAAGCGCGCAACCAAGCAACAGTGTGTCGCGCGCTGCCCTACGACCACCGTCTGCGGACTTGGCCCGCGCGCACCCCAGACCGTCAGTTGCGTCGACGCCAACCCGGTACCGGATGCTGCCGCGCCGGAAACCCGGTACCGATGTCGGTGCGTGACCGGCGCGCCCCCATGGCACCCGGCAGGTCGCCTAGATTGGACTGTACCGGGCTCCAAGGAACGCGCGCCACTGCATTATGACGTCCGCAACGCTGCCGCCTTGCTAGCGTAGCAAGCCGCCAACCTGTCGCCTGAATTTTTGAGGTTCGTGGAGGATTGGCTGGTTTGGGAGGTGGAGAGTGGTTTGGGAAGACCCCGAACAGAACATCCACGGAAATTCCTACTAAGGTACCACGTGAAATCTCCTAAATTTACACCAGAAATCTCTGTCTCCCAAATATCTCCGGGAAATCCAGGTAGAATACACGTGTTTGTTCTGTTCGGGATGTGTGGATGGTTGAAATTGTGGGAAATGGGGTCTGGAGGAACGCTGCCGCCTTGCTAGCGTTACAAGCCGCCAACCTGTCGCCTGAATTTTTGAGGTTCGTGGAGGATTGACTGGTTTGGGTGTTGGAGAGTGGTTTGGGAAGACCCCGAACAGAACATCCATGGGGTTCGGAAATTCCTACTAAGATACTACGTGAAATCTCCAAAATTTACCCAAAAAATCTATGTCTCCCAAATATCTCCGGGAAATCCACGTAGAATACACGTGTTTGTTCTGTTCGGGATGTGTGGATGGTTGAAATTGTGGGAAATGTGGGAGGAACGAGAGAGAAGGGAAGATAGAGGGAGAAGAGAGGCAGCAGGAGTGGTAGACTGAGAAAAATGGATCGTTAAAATAAGGATGTGTGTTGTAATTTGAAATCGGGATTGGAAGAAATCTTGGTCTGGAATCAGCTAGGATCGTAAGAGTTAGGGGGAGGTTGGGTATCCAACCATCTGTTTGGGAGAGTTGCGAACCAGATAGTAGATTTCGCGATAGGTATAGTTCAAGGCGAGTATGTTGAGGTTTTCGTTCAAATGTTTACGCACTCTTTCGTAGATTTAACGAAGCATTTCTCTTAGTTCAATCTGTTCCTGGACCACTGCTAGACGGTAGCTATTGAACCAAGCCTGGAGATCCAGATATACTCTATGACCCGGGGGCTAGTGACTTGTTACAATCTAGATCAACAATTGGCCAAGTAACTGGAGTAAACTATACTTTGACTGTTCCTGAGGTCCAGATTTGGTCCAGATTTGACCTAGACCTTCTACTTTGCATGGGTCAGAAATGTTAAATGGGACACAGTAATGTCATATTCTGCACTCTTAAAAAAGTACTATTTGTGTTGAGTAATGAATAAATGTACTTGTTGTTGAATCATTTAGTAAAGTAAGAGACTTTTGATCTTTAGAATATGAGTTCAAAACTTCATTGTGGACAATTTTATACTTATTTTTTTTTAGTCAAAACTCTGAGGCCAGAATTGATCAAATGTGGATCGTCTATAAATGCTCACGCAATGGACCCAGACTGGAGTCAGTATTAGATATAAAACGGTTTTGAACTAGGGCCAGCTCTTAGGGCTAGGTTATACCAAATCTGGACTTATTTGGTTCAATAGATAACAAGATAGTAGCAAGGCTGTTCCTAGAACATTGCTAGAGAGGAACAAGATAGTTCCGAGGAACAAGATAGACCGATTCGAGTAAAGTAATTAAAATGTATGAAAAACCGTGACATCGGTTCAATTTATCTAACCTCGAATGACCGCTGCTTTTGTTTTATAATATATCTAAACACATGTTTAGTCAAATTAAATTATTGAAATAAATGTGAATGCAATTCTTCTGCAATTTCACATAAAACGTCGGAGTTTCGATGAATTTCAGTGCTTTTTTACATAAATGTCTGGAAAATCACGGAACGACTATAATTTTACAATTTTTCTGTAAAATTTCAGAATCAAGTCTGTAAAAGTACAACTGTTCTGTGAAAGTACAATTCGATTGTAATATTCCGGCTATAGTGCCGACATTTTCCGGCTTTAGTGTCGTAATTTTACAAATCATATTTTCAGTGCAGATTGAATCCAGACTTAGATCAAACATTAATAGTCTAGAAATAGTTCGTTAACTGACAGTAGTCTGGGTAACATACTGTTTCGAAACTGATTATTACCACGCCGGCTAACCAGATTTTGGTTAATATGTATATTCAAATGGTTGATAGATTTAACCAAATATATGTCAGTAATATTCACTTCAAATACGAATGTTATTCTATGGTAACTTCATGCTTGATGTGCTAGTTAATTATCGTTCATCGGTAAAGTCTCACTCATCGAACCTTACGAAAATCACTCGAAAAAGTGTAAGTTTGGACGGATTACGAGTTGATGAGTTCTGGAATATATTCACACTTCAAAGTGTAAATGTTGGAACGAGATTTGATTAAATGTGAAAATCGTGTTTTAATGGTGAAGAAAAAGATAAAATCGTAATAAAATAAAGAAAAGGCTGTTGTCTGGAAAAAAATCATTACATGCACAAAATGACTTGAAATATATTGGATACAGCATGATTACCCAAGTGCGATTTTGAAACGATTTGAATTCAACCGTATTTCTACGTTGAAAGGTTTACATTTTTGAAAGCTTTTGCGAAGAGCGGTTCTTCGCTGTACTTCTTTTTTAGAGAACGTAACCAAGTGTCGAGAAATGTGACAGTTGATTTTGTACTTTAAAAGTAATCAAATGTTTTTGAGTCGTAAACGTAATAAAATGATTTCTAGTGTCATAATTGCACTCTTTTGCCATCATGAGTGACAGTGTTACTGTGATTGTGCACTAAGAAGAGGTATTTCTAAAGCAAAAGAAATAGTTTGACATTTCTGCCGAACGTCTTGTTAATAGTGATGGTTTTGAGCAAATCATTACGAATTGCGAGTCGGAGAAATTGGTGCCAACCGCAATGCAATGTTCGGGCTGAGCAACCAATCGAGAAGGTTTATAGATTTAGGAATTGAATTCGGAAACTTTTACGAATTGTTTTTCTCGGTGTGAGATTTGAGTGGTGCAATACGATTACCTTGTTCCGATGTTTTTGAAATGAAAACATTGAAAAAAAGATGTCCATTATCGCGACTAATTATTTACGTTGATGAGCAAAAGACTCGGTAAAGTGTCTTTGTTATAAAAGTTTCAAGAAATTCATTTAGTTTTCCGCAGAAAATTATGAACGTCATCACTATATAATAAATATTTTTACCATTTACTGTAGGAGAAAAATTGGAGTTTGAGACTCGTATTGGGAAGGACAACAGCAGGGTAAACTGTATTAACAAGTATCAATGCTCGTTGATTATCATTGAGTTTTCGTGATATGCATTTTACACCCGTTGAAGGGTCTCTAAAATATGCCCGATCGATTACAATTCGTTAATCATTCATAACGTATCGCTTCGCGCTGATTACTGCCAATTAACAATTCCGATTGATCATTTTTCGAACTAACGTATCGTCGACCGTGTTTTCGGACTGGGTTTCGTAACTGCTTTTTTAATACGATTCTCGCACGAGGTAAACGCGGAACCCATTGTAAGAAAAAACGCGAACGCCCTCTTACAAGTTTCTCTTGATTTTCAACCGCGATTTTGCCGTAAAGTGACGCTTACATTTAAATTAGTTTGGATCTGAATTTATTTCATTTAGTTTAGACGTATCTTTCTTTGTAAAAAATAACGTTAAAATCACCAAAAGTTTCATTAGTATTGGATACAAAAATAGGATAAAAGTACATTAATCCACTTTTTTACATTTTCGTTGAAACTGAGTGACAAGAGAAAAAAGCTATTTTAAACATACAAAAGAACTCACTAATTGAAAAACGTAACTATCCTCTCAATTATCACGCTATCTGTGTGATTTTTTTGAATGTGGCTTTATTAGAACTGGTAAATAAATTGTGAAAAAGCATTCCGTTGTATATACTCGAAAAAAATCAATGCTCTTATTGAAAACCTCGTAAGCAGTAATGTTAAAAGCAACGTTTCAACATTTGTATTGCAGTTGTTTCCGATACTACGCTTTAAAACTGCTCCGAGCAAAATAGTCCAGTAAAAATTACTTAACAGTAAACTGAACA
Source organism: Ceratoteleas bidentatus (assembly GCA_022817645.1). Classification (NCBI taxonomy): domain Eukaryota; kingdom Metazoa; phylum Arthropoda; class Insecta; order Hymenoptera; family Scelionidae; genus Ceratoteleas; species Ceratoteleas bidentatus. The sequence goes on from JABFPB010000056.1 coordinate 52,013, forward strand.
CTTTACTTAACTGAGAATATTTGACACTTTTTTTACAATGAAAGCACACTACTTTAAATTTAAATGTTTGAAGTAATTGTCAAATGTGTATTAGTAATTTAAGTACTTTCGATAATATTTTATTATAACTCTGGCCTCGTTTATGTAAATTATTTATCGCAAGATAACATACAAATTAACTTTATTAAATTCTACCGGTTGCGAATGCTGCTTTATTATTACTTTCGCGTTTCAAAGTACATAAAAATGTGAAAAACGCATAAAAATCCAATAATGTACTCATGTTTAAAACATAATTATAATCTACGATATATTCTTGGATATCATCCATCAAAATAATAATCTGTCTCACTTAAATTCATTCTTAAGTACAGAGTCAAGTTTAGTTCAATTAGTCAAAAATTTTGTTTATTACGACCAACCAAATATTTTGGTTATTCTAATTACATTTTCTTTTTTCTCACCATTTAGTTGGATCAATTAAATTTTTTTTCCGGTTAACCAAAAAATTGGGGATTTTTTGATATTTTGTAGAATTTAGGTCCCTTAATAATAATCTGTAACGAAAAACTCCAAAAAATAAATTGTTTATTATTAATTCACAAAAAGATGTAAATAAACCCCAATTTTCAAAAAGTTAGTGGAAGCTCAAATTACAATCAATTTTACTGTTTTTAGCGCCATTTTGTTCTCCATTAAGAGGATAATAAAAATTACGAGTGGATTTTTAATAACTATCACCAAACAAAAGTTATAAATAATAATGTGAAAAAATGCCAAAAACGTAGTTTTTGCATGGAGTTAAATGGGAAAAAAATAAATCCACTTATTAGCTATTCACAAAATCTGCTATATGTTCCATCGAAAGTTACACACCAATAACAAAATATTAACAATGCCCTAAACCATTTCCCCAATTTCTAAAACCTATCGTCGATTAAAAAAATCGACTAAGCGATTTCCTAAACTACTACATTTTTACTCCCGCCGCAAAACTGTACCAATAAAAATGAACTCCCCAACTAATCCATTCAACAAATCCCAACAGCTTTTTTCGCTCCTTTCCACCTGCACTTTTGCATCGCGCATCGTCGAGGGGCATCGGTTTCCGCGGCCACAATCTCGCCCGCTTTCTTATCCCATAAAGCCCCGTTCAAACAACGACAAACAATCCCCCGTAGCCATTAATAAAACATCCCGACAAATCCGCGGGCTCTTGCGTCGCCGCGGTGTTTGACCCGCGCAAATACCGCCTATACAAACATTTATAAGAGCGTGTTTTTCGCCGCCGCCGCTGCGTCCGACCGAACCCGCGGCTGCTCCACTGAAAAACGCGCCGCGCGTTTTTCGCCCCGCGAAATCAATCGAGCCGCTCGATGCGCGTTTAATTGATTCCACGTCCGCGCGACAATGCCCGCGGTTTCCTTTATTGGACTCCGTTGTCAATTGTTGCGCTAAGTAACGCGGCGGCGAAACAAATCGAGCGTTATCGAAATTGGAAAACGCGTTTTATCGGGGTTAATTGTTCGCCCGCCTTTTAATTGGCTCTGCCCGAAAAAGTGGACTCCCGATCGAAATTATGCTCGATTGATTTGCCGGGTTTCCGGTTGACGCGGGTTTCGTCGCGAAAAAGTGGATCGACGAAGTTGGAGCGCGTTTGCATGTTGATTTACAAATTATCGCGGCGAGATTGGCCGGGTTTCGCGAACGCGTCTCGAAAGAGCGATCAGCCGAGGGACCGCCGAGAGTTCGCGTCTTATTTGGGTTCGATCGGGTTTAATTAAATCTCGGCTCATATTTGATAAGATCCGATTGGACTGATGAAATTAAAATGGAATCGAGAAAGACGGCGAGACGTGAGGCGCGAGCGAGTTTCGGTAAGAGTTTTGGTAATGTGTGTAATGGGGTATGAATTGTAGATTGGAAAGGCGATATTCGAAATAAGTATACGGAAGTGGCGAAGCGGAGTGTGTGTTAAAGCTTGATGTAGGAACTGTTCTTGGATGTCGGATCCTTTTTCGGTGGGTTTTACATGAAAGAATGTTGAGGCAGATGGATTTTATAAGATATAAAAATGTGGACTGTAAAAAATGTTTTAATGTTCACAGGTAAACATTAAATCATTTTTTTATAACTGAACATAAAAACTTTATTGTGAGAGCATTTTAGATGAAAAGCATTTTTATTATGTTTTCAGCTAATTTCGTTTAATTGGATGTAGTGAATGTGTGCTTTTAATAAGGGGCAGTGAAACAAACTGTGTAGGTGTAGTTATAAAATATTGCTTCGCACGTTTCATATCGATCTGTATTCGGCCTGATTATTCACATTACTATTATTATCTTACCATTGTTATTCATTTAAATCACTTTAAATTACTACATTAGACGTTGTCGATTAATTATTACTTGTAAATAATTATTAATTACAGTTTTATCTACATTGAAGCCATACTAGTTAATTACATGTGTTTGAATTATCAGGATTAGATGAACTGCTAGATTTATTCAGGCCAATGTAAATTTGATTAAAATAATCGCACTGTTTACTTGCTCCATTAGTGGATAAACATTTACCTACCGAAAATTTAGTTCTACTCGATCTGCTTAAACGTTTTTTAACATTAAAATGGTCCGAATACAATTTATTAAAAATTCGTTGAAAAATGAAATAATATTTCATTTTTTAAATTTTAATGTTCTATTCTAAAATTGGAAATTTAATCAAAGATACTTAAATTTAGGAAGCAAGATCGTTCATAATAACGACACGTGTTATTTTAACAAACTATTTATCTCAATGTTACCACAGATGTCGTTCTAAAAATCGTCTCTTCGCTAAACTGGCCGAAAACCTTGAAAAACATCTGACACCGTTTCACACCTCACTCGCAAAAGTATTCATTTTCCACAAAAGGGATTCGCCTTCCAAAGGAATTTTTTCCATCGCGAAACTGTTCTCTTTTAAAGCAAAAAACGCTTCACTCGCCAGCGATTTTCTTTTCTCACTCGAGACTCGCTCTTTTCCACCAAAAACAAAACCGTCCCCGACCTCTAAGCCCATAATTTCGACTCAAACGCGATCCACTTATAACGAAACCCACTCGAACTAAGTCACTTAATCCGCCTTGAAAACGAAGCCTCTTCGTCTCAATCATAAAATTTTGTCTCACAAACTTTATCATCGAATTACCCGCTCCACCTTTGACCGCTCGTGACGCCTTCACCAGCCAAACAAATCGGGAAAAAAGCTCCCCAAAGCACGTATTCATTATCCCGATCTATTGCTTGACTACACAGAGAACAAAAATGTAATTAAAATTTGCTAGAATTACAGTACATTTTACCATGGTATTGAGGGATTGTCACGAATCGTGTCACCTGTGAAAGATTTTTAGTAACTCCAATCATTTTCCCGAATTGCAGATACCATAAAAATGGACGCAACTTTTTACGTTTGGCACCGTAAACGTTCATAGATCGTAAACTAAAGTTTACTGAATCATCTGGAAAAAGTTCGTCGAAGTTAAATAATCTTGTCGATGGGAAATGCTATTTATTGTGATGGAATTTGATGTAATTCTAGGATATTTTCACAATAAAACTGTTTTTGCAGTGCTGATGTGGAATTTCGAAAAGATCCAATGGCCGAAACTTTAAAAATGTATTTCAATTTTAAAAGAAGTACGGAACAGTAATTTGAAATTTTCAAGTAGATTCAGAATTGGAATTTGAGTAATCTAGTTTTGCAATATTTATATTCGAGCCTCAATAATGTATGACAGCCTCCGTTTACCGACAACGAATTTACTACATGAATTAAATATATTTTCAGTCACTAAACTAAATTTACATAACTAATATTTTGAATTTACTCCATTCCTCACAACTCCTCATTCCTTCCGTGAAATTACCGAAAAATGTTCCAAAAATTACAATTCATCTGATTTCTACAGGAAAAATGGTTGGGATTTACAGAAAATGTGTTCACTCTACAAAGAGGCGATCCACCTTAACGGAACATTTTTCGGGCGAGAATTTGGTCTGGTCCGGCGCCGTCAACTCGGTGGCGATCGATCGTCCGGTCGTTTTATCGCCGAATTAAGTAATTGGCGTAATTGCGCTAAACCGCGTGGCAAACAGTCCGGGGCTACGTGCGGCCTCGGCGCCCGGCCGTAAAAGTTGCGTCCAAGTTCCGGCCGAAATTCCGCCGCGGGTTATTTACGGGCCACAAAATAAATACGGACGAAGTTAACGTTAAATTGCGCCAAGTTTTCCAATAACCGAAACGGCGCGCGAAATCGCGGCGGGATCGGCCGCGCGGATCCTCGCAGCGCAGGGGCCGACAGCTGCCGCGACTGTTGGGACCCCTTAATTGTCAAGCAACGAGCCAAGTGCATTTCAAGATTAAACCCGGCCTCATCAGAATGGCACTCATTATCGGCATCAACAGTATTGATTCGGGCGTTTATTGTGCCAATAAAGTGCGCGCGATTCGATTAAATTTTATTATCCCCGACCGAACAGCGAGCTCTTTCTCGCGCCGAGCCATCGCGGCTTCTAATTAATTTTCGGCGACGGCAAACATGTCCTGGATGATCGATCGCGGCTCCCAGGTTTCCCGCGGAAACTTGTTTCGATTCTGCGTTCTTTTTGGGGCGGATGGGAGAGGTTCTGCCGATCTGGCGGATCGGCAGATTTTTGGGAAGGATCCTAAATGAGAATGATAGGGTGCATTTTGAGATTTTCGTAAAACTGGAAAAAGAATTTAATAGTCAATTTTAATTTTTTATTACACTTTTGTTTCAGTTTTTAAACGGTTAAATTTCTGCGATTGCAAACAATAGAAATGTTACAGAAAATTATCGCAAGATGCTTTTCATAAATCCCCGTAAGAGAGATTTGAACTCAGAAAGTTCGATTTACGTTTTTAATGCAATAGGCGATTTTATATTTTATTTCTATTTCAAAGAAAAATAGTATTTCTACGATTACAAATAGAAATAATGCCAAAAAATATCGAGATGGATTTAAAAAAATAGTTTAAGAGAGATTTAAAATAAGAAATTTTGTTTTAAAAGTCTGGAAAGCCATTAGTGAGAGACAATAAAAATGAGGCTCAAAATGACTCCGGTGAAAAGTAGTCGTAATAAGAAAGTTAGTGGATTTAGAATTATTCTACGGAAACACTAGAAATAAAACATTCTTATACATTTGGAATTGTGCAGTATTTTTCAGCAGCGCGGGAATTGGAACGCGTGTCTCGCGAGATACAAAATAGAAGCCTTATCACGTAAATCAAATCTTTGTTGTACGTTTTTATATTTCTTATCAAACGAAAACCTTTTTCTCGTCAAATTCTACTCGGGTGTATTATTTGTAAATTTACGGAAACAATATTGTATTCGTTTCTATCCGGATATCTGCGAGTGTAATAGAAGATTCATTCGAATACGAGTATTGACATAAAATGAAAGCCTCAATTGATATGGCTGTTACGATATATCACACGGAACAAGTTCTCATAAATTTTTGTTCGTCAGTTCGGTAAAAACCATCAAACTTTAATGGTGGTGCAAGCTAATATTTCACTTAAAATAACCGATCTCTCCAGTAAATTTCCCCGAACTTGTCATTTTAAATCAAAGTTGAATACAATTTAATTTTTCGCAAAATGTTTTTGCAAAGTTAAACAACTTTTTCTATATTTATCTTTTATCCCGGGAACTGTTTCATGAAACGTGTAATTTCTTACAATAGTGAAAATAGAATGCAGACAAAAAGAATCAGATATAAATTATATTATACACTAATCAAACTAACCATCCAATTCCGTCTGTTTCTATACGCGATTTTTCCCATTTGAACAGCTAAATGCCGCGAAGACGCCACAGTCGGTTTTGTGTCAAAATAGTTAAGCCGAGTGCTTTGTTCCCGCGAAACTTCGTCGTGAATTCGAAAATTCGCGACGATGACAATGCGCGCCACGGACGTGATTAAAACGCGCCGCTGTTTAGTGTGTCGCGTTAAAATATGTCGCGAGCATTTTTGCGAGCCCTTTTGTTTGAAACCCCGATAACCCGGGCTGACTTTTCGCGTTTTGTTAAACCCAAAGTTGCGTCGAATTCCGGCCGAAGCCAATTCGCGAAAATCCGCGAACGCTCGGATTTCGCGCGCAATTAATTTCCCTCCTTCGTTATTGCCAAACGACTTCGTCCGAGCGCTTCCGTCGCTTTTTCTCGTTCGGAATAACTCTTCCGATTGGAATCCTGAACGTTTATTTATCATTAATTTTTAACCTATTACAATAACGGATAATCGGACTTCGGAGGACATTTTTTCCGGATCCAATATCCCGGCATTCGACCGACTTTCGACGGAAAATCATTGCCATCGAAGTGCCCTCTCTATTATATTTGTGAAAGTTTAATTGTCGCTCGTCGCGCATAAAACTGTGCGCAATAATGCATCGGGTCGAGCTCGTTTCGCTATGCAAAGCCTCGCAAAGTTTACCCGGCGCGCGCATTGTAAATGCGCTTGTTCTTTGCGGATGATTGCAGAGATACGTCACAGCGGGTATCCCGCTAACCAGTTTAAGTTGCACAAAGATGATAATATAATTTTTTAATGGCAGCATCACAACCCCTTTGACGAAATTCGGCTTTTCCCTGCGAGCGTCTTCTCGAGCGTTAAAAAAGTGCCTCTCGAGTTTTATTTTGCATAAAGAGAGCACTTTGCCGACGTTTCAAGTTTTAGGAACCTTAAAAAGTCAAGCATATTTCCAAGATTTCGCGACGACGTTGTTACGCCGCATAAAGGGCATTAGCGATTAATTTGCATGGCGAAGTCTCGTCAATGGACGATCCGAGACGCCTTTTTCACGCGGACGTTTATTGTCGCGCGAAATTAGAGCGATTCGAATCAATTGCCGGGCTTTGTCCCGCGGAGCCTTTAATGTCGTCATTTTTTGCGATCAGCGGCACGCGCGAACGCCGCCCGGTTAATTAATAATTAATGTGATTCGCGCTCGAACGGGGCATTGTGCGCGCGGCAGAAAAAAACGGCAATTTACATCGCGGTGGGGGTTCTGGAGCGTCGCCTCGGCGGAGGAAACGCGAACGGGGTTTAAGCAAATTTGATTTTCCGCGATCTAATTTCTGATTTTCGAGGTGTTAATGCAAAACATCGATTGTTTTGGGTTTATTGTTGGGTGATTAATGCGATAGTTTCCGTCCGCACCGGTAGGTGGCGCAGAGGTTTATCTCCCGCAAGAGTTCTGGGAAAAGGGATTAGAAAGAGTTGGTCGTGGTGTGGATGGAGTTTGTATAAGTATTGTCGGGAATGATTACACTTGGGATTGAAACTATTAGGATAAACTAAATAGAGAAGATAAAATGTTATTTATAGATTATTTAGAGATTAATATTTTGTATGGGTAATACAGTTCAAAATAAAACGTAGGAAAGTAAAAATGTATGCAAGAAGAGAAAATTTCGAATATTGTAGAAGAAAAATTGACACTCGTATAAATCACATTTTAGTACAGTTATTCTTAAATTGTATATTTCTATATTTGTCTACACTTGTTTTTGTGTAGAATAATCAAAACTGTTAATCAAAACAGCTTTTTGTACATTGCAAGCAAAGTTACCATTGTAATCCCCTAACAAACGTACTCCATTGCAATTTAAACAAATGAGATTTTGACCCGTTGTTAATTCAGCAGTATTACTGTTCTGCATGTGTGCAAATAAAGTTCTGCTCATAACAAATTACAGTTTTATTACATAGACATAAATGTTTCATTACTTCGAATAAAAAATAAAAAACGTCTAAATTGGACCTTATTTGATCAGATTTTGTCGAATGTGATGAATGATCAGTCTTGCAACCCTATCCCAATGTCCATCCACATCTCTCTCAATTCTCTTCAAAACGCCTCCCATATAAAAAAGTAAAAAATCTCCATCTGGCTCCAATTCAGATCTGATTCCATAGTTTCCCGACCTTGATCGAAATCTGATAAAAACTGTCTCATTCAAATTTTACTTCTCCTTCCCTCCACCCCATCCTCTTCCGGAGAAACAAACCAAACAAACTATCCCAAAGAATACCCATATCCTTTCTCCTTTTTACTCTTCCCAACCTCCCAAGTCTACGCAACAGACCCTCACGCACTCCAATCACCATTTCCCAAATTCATTCCCAAGTTCCACCATTGGAACTTTGCCGCCAAGTTAAAACTTGGCCGGCCGATTTTTTTCGCACTCCACCGGGTCCCCCGAAGAACCCGGCAGGTTTACAATCCCCGTCTCCCAACCGGAAGTCCCTTTCCGCCCCAGCCGGACTCGATCTCCAACTTGCGATTTTCTCGCCGGATAAATTTCGGGGTGCACTTTTCGCGAGCTCCTCGCGGCGCACCGGGGTTTGGCATCTCGGCATATTATTGACGTGGTCTCATCGACCGACGGCGCACGCACACGCACACGCCGAACCGTCGACGTGACACTACCCGACAGCCGCCCGACACCATATTGCACACGCGTACCCGGCCCCGAGTGTCTTACACACAATCGCGCGCCCGGATCCAAAGTAGGGATAGTTTTCTCTTTGTATTTACGTCAGCGTAACGCTGCGAGGCGCGATTCCCCGGCGTGACAGCGCCTTTAATGGATTCACGCTGCTAAATAGGCTTTCATTATTCTTGATAGTTTAACTCATAGAAACTTCGCTGATAGGAATCATCAATCTGAACTCCCATTAATTAGTGTCCGCGTCGCTAAACGAGTTAGGAGCAGTCGGGGGGACTGATGAGGGGGGAGTTTTTTCAATTACGAGGGTGATGAGGGGGGCAAACGAGGGGGTCGATGCGGGGCACGCGATTGGCGCGGCTGTTGCGGGGCAGGTGACGTTTGAGTGCATCAAGGGTGAGGATTGAGATGTTTATCGGGAGGAGTCGGAGGGGCGGAGGGTGGCATTGTTCAAGGTGAATGGGGTGGTTGATTTCGAGGGGTGGCAATTGTTTTTTGAGTGGAGGGTGCGGGTGTTGATCCGGCGGAATGGTTGTTGTGATTGGGTGAGGGCAGACGGGGTGTATTGGGTTGGAGTTTTATCTTTTGGTAGTAAATTCTGGGGCGATGCATAGTAATGTGTGGAATCGAATGTGTCGACGTATGTTGCGAGTGAACCTTTGGAGAAATAAAAGGTCGGAAAATCTTTGAAAACCTCTGAAAATCTGTGCAAGTTGGAACTGTCAGAGTTTTTCAGAGATTTTCAGAGTTTTTCAGAGATTTTCAGAGATTTCTAGAGATATTTTGAAGAAATAAAAAACCATCCATAAAAATATGACGAAAAAATTCACTATTTTAAAACCATTCAGTTTGAATATGAAACAACTAAAACAATCTTCACTTTCAAAATTGAAATTACGATTGAAAATAAAACTTATTTTCTAAGTAATATTTTAGAAATCAAAATTCTGTTTAATTAGAAACCATAATGGAGAATAACTATTCAAAACTCTAATTAAACTCTAAGATAGCTTGAGAAAATTTATATTGATCGCAGCTGACGTCACATCTTTTCGGATGGACATCAATGTTACCGAAACAAATTTCAGTCTGACACGAGTGAGTTGTTGATTCACCGACAAAATGTTGTCTTAATGCAATACATTCAACGTCAAGTATTTTGTTAGTTCTCCTCCGGGTTTCCACTCAGTTTGAAGAATCCTAGATGTAAAAGTTTATCCTTCTTAATTTGGATTCATCCCTGGATTAACCCCTTTCCCCCCTACTCCGTCATCCAGTAAATTATTCCACACCAAAATTCCCAAAAACACTATAAAATCCTAACAATTTCTCATTTCTCCGTTAAAAATTCTAACGAACGCTCGAAACATTCTTCCGACACATCGTCGATCCGAATTCGAATACCATTTGTCCAGCAGCAACAACAAAAAATGCAATCAATTTGTCGAAAAAATCACAAACCCAACTGAAACGCTGAAACCCATAAAAATGATCCAAACGTCAGCAGCTCTAAAAAAACTTATACCTCACTTGCGCCCATTCTTTTAACAACGGCAGCTCGGATTTCTTTCAATCAATTATTTTCATTACGTCCAGCGATTCGGTCTAACAAGCACCGATTCGTTCGACACTTTTTGCGCGCCTAACAATTCGACACAAACGCGCTCGAACAATTAACATCGCTTCCCACAAATCCGCCCTACGTCCCAAATTTCGCAATCCCGATTTTTACCTTCAGCCCGGAATCATAAACATTTTCGCTAATTCCGCGACTCCCAGGACAGTTCCCGCGACCCAAATTTATGATCTCGCCGAAAATAAAAAAAGCACGTAAAATTGCTTCATCTTGCACAAAAACCGGAAAAAGTGCGGTGTAAAAAGGTGAAAAAAGCGCTCGAACGGGACTCTCGAGGGGGGAGAGGGGGGGACGAAGGTTACGAAGGAAAAGGCACCCGAAATCGATATCGATGAGTCCTCCAAGTTCTGGCCGGAAAGCGTCTACATTATTTGCCAAAGTCAATGTTCCGTGCGGAAAATAAAAATCGTACAGAAGACCGCGAGTAATCCTCGAGTGCAAACGATCGCGCAAACGTATTTATAACAATCCCGGCGAGTGGATGCGGAACGCGAAAAGACGCGCCCCCGCAAATGTGTCCTATAAAATCCAAATGGAGGAGATGAGGCGGCAGCCGAGCACGTTCGCGCTCAGTTTAATAAATGCAGCCTTCCTTCCGTTCCATTTCTCGGTCGAAAATCGAAGACGTCTCCGCCGAAATCCCAGCTACCACTCGTTTTCGTTTCCTATGTCTCGAGCGCCGCATCGCGCGGCGCAGTCCGTTTCTCATTCAAATGCAGAGCGGAATTGCAAACCAAACGGCGAAGTCGTCATTCGGAGTTCGCGCTATATAATACAGCGCCTGCAATGCCCGAATCTTTATTTATCCCCAAATATGATTTCCAATTCATGTTTACGTAAATACGCGCGCGCCGAGTATTATTTTATGTATCGCCGGGACCCGGACAATTTGTCGGCTGCGCGAAAAAAGGCAAGCAAATTTATTGCCGGCGCATGCGACGCTCGAGGAGTTCATTCAGCTCCGAGTTTCGGACTTAATATATCTCGAGGGCACGCCGGTTTAATCGCCGAACGGAGTGTTTTCGGGACCTGGGGATAATCGACGGGGAGATCGAGCGATTTTTAAGTTAGGGATGGATTGACGAGGAAATGCTTTTATGGTTAGATCGGAAGTTGGAGAGTTTACAGGGGCAATACTGATTTACGAAAAATTGTCAATTGTTGTGGAGGATACTGGAAATTGTAGGTAATGGGAGGTTACGTGATTTTCGCATTTTTATTTCAAAATTGAGGTAAAATTACATTAAAGATGGTATTTATAAGTCAAGGTGTACTTTTTTCGAAATAATATTCGAAATGCTTCTTTCAAAGATTTAATAATTAATTAAATCCTAAGATGCGAATGGATTTTGAAATGAAAATTAATTATGGAAAAGTAATAATGTCTAAATCAGATTAAGATGTAAAATTTAATAATTTAAATGAGCACGTTTATGATAATGTTACATGTAATAATGTAACATTTTGAAGTCAATAGATGTTGATTAATAATAGATTAACCACACCACATTTCTGTCATTAACAATTTCACCTTCGGGAAACAACTAGGCTTTGGGGAACCTCTAAATTATGCATTCGAAATTCAACAAAATTCGTGAATTAACGTCGTGAAATTTGATAAAAATCAAATGTGTATTTTTAATTGACCGGTATTCATTGTAAAATAATTATTTATTAATAAATAATGCACACTTGCATTATTTATTACTAACCTTCATTCAGCTATTCAATTCAAAAGCTATTCAAGCCAGCGCACTTCTCTTTATGTGTCCGAAAAACTGAAAAAGCGTACATTTTCACACTGAAATTTACATAGAGCAACTATATCCAGTTCGTTTTCGAAGAAAAAGAAAAGGAAATAACTTCTTACCCTCGTACAAAAATGTATGAAAAAGTCAGACATGAAAATCTGAAATGTCCCAATTTTATCATTGATTTAGATTTTTCAACACTCAGAAAAATGTTTGGTTAAAATAGCACTAACCAAAATATTTGGTTAAGTAAACCAAACATTTAGTTAAATCAACCAAACAGTTAGTTAAATCAACCAAACATCTAGTTAAATCAACCAAACATTTAGTTGGTTCAACCAAATATTTTGGTTAGTGCTA